>CM055116.1:662301382-662495643 GCA_029206835.1 Rana muscosa | reverse complement strand
AGGCAAGGCTGTAGATGGACACTGATCATGCTGCCAATGATGGGCAAGGCTGCAGATAAACACTGATAAGGCTGCATTGATGGGCATTTAAAATGTAAGTTTTTTTCCTTAAACTTCCCTCCTAAAAGTTTTTTAACCTAAACTTCCCTCCTAAACTTGGGGTGCATGTTATACGCCTGTGCGTGTTATACGCCAATAAATATAGTATGTATGTATATATATATTGTGAGGGGGTTAGCTCGGCAGCGGGTGTGTGTGACCCCCGGGATGGGCTCCCCACACAAAACAGGCCCAGCAAACGGAGGTTGTGGTTTTCAAAATCAAAAAGGTGCGGTTTATTTTCTGTTTACAGTGACAAAACACAGCAAAGCAAAAGAAACATAAACAAAATAAATCCTGGTCAACTTGACCTCTGACTAAACATACAGGTTTCCTAACTAACAACTGGGATCAGCCTAGTGCTGTCCTAGTCCCTAAGTCCCTGGTTTTAAATGTCCAAGCAAATAGCCACACAGGCTTTGTCTCACTGCACAGGGGTTCACTCTCCCTAGACAGTCCACACAGGTCTGGTTCCAGGCATGAGCTAACATCTAATGAAGCTGGGAGTTCTTATAGAGGCCTAAATGAGCTGACAAGCTTCAGCTGGTCTCATCAACTCCCTGTCTGCACGACGCCCAGCACTCTCCCTAGAGGTATGAGTCATCCATGAGCCCACTAGCCTTAGCTGGGCTTATACAACTCTCCACCTAGTTGTATAAGTCGGCGTAAAGCCTGAATCTGGGCGAAATATATCTACCCCCCTGGATGCAACCAGGTGACTTTACCTTCCTGCTGTCACATACCCCCCCCCTCTTGTTTTAACCTCGGGGTTGGAACACCAGCAATCAGGCATTCATGTACTCGAGACAAAGCATCCACATTCCCCATTTGAACGCCAGGGCGATGCTTTACTGTGAAGTTGAATTCCTGGAGGGCCAGGAACCACCTATTCACTCTTCTATTTGTTTCCTTGTTTTGAGCCATCCACTTTAACGGAGCGTGATCCGTAACCATGTCAAAGTGCCTACCTAGCAGGTAGTACCGAAGGGAATCTAGAGCCCACTTCACCGCTAAACACTCCTTTTCAACGGTGGCGTAATTTACCTCATGGGACTTCAACTTCCTGCTGAGGTAAATGACTGGGTGCTCTTCCCCGTTCCAGACCTGGGACAATACTGCTCCTAACCCCACATCTGACGCATCACTTTGTACGACAAAGTCTTTAGAGAAGTCGGGTGAGTACAACACTGGCTGGCTACATAAGGCTTGTTTCAAGAATTGGAATGCTGCCTCAGCCTCGGGGGTCCATTTAATCATGACCGACCCTTTCCCCTTCGTCAGGTTGGTTAGGGGCACAGCCTTAGAAGCAAAGTGGGGAATGAATCGCCGATAATACCCAGCGATTCCCAGAAAGGCTCGTACCTGCTTCTTGCTGTTGGGACGTGGCCAACTCTGGATGGCCTCGACTTTGTTGAGTTGGGGTTTTATTACTCCCCTCCCAATGGTGTACCCAAGATATTTGGCCTCCTCCTGCCCAATGGTACACTTCTTGGGGTTAGCCGTAAACCCCGCTTCCCGAACAGAGTCCAGGACTGCTTGCACTTTTGGCAGATGTGAGGCCCAATCTGTGCTATGGACAATTACGTCATCCAGGTAAGCCGCAGCATACTTCCGATGGGGCCTCAGTATCTGGTCCATTTTCCGCTGGAATGTGGCCGGCGCATTCTGTAACCCGAACGGCATTCTTTTATATTGGAACGCCCCGTCTGGGGTTACAAATGCGGTTTTCTCTTTGGCCGACTTGGCCAGGGGGATTTGCCAATACCCTTTTGTGAGGTCAAGAGTCGTCATGTATCGGGCTGTTCCCAGCCGGTCGATCAACTCATCTATACGTGGCATGGGGTAGGTGTCAAATTTTGTAACTTTGTTCAACTGTCGAAAATCGTTACAAAATCGCCAGCTCCCATCCGGTTTAGGCACCAACACAATGGGACTAGACCAATCACTTTGGGACTCCTCTATCACCCCTAAGTTCAGCATTTTCTGTACTTCCTCCCGTATTGCCTCCCGTCGGGCCTCTGGGATCCGATAGGGTTTTAACTTCACCCTTTCACCGGGCGGGGTAATGATGTCATGCTCTACCCCAGATGTTTGTCCCGGCAGCTCAGAGAATACCTCCTTGTTGCGAAGCACAAACTCCTTAACCTCCTGTTGTTGGGGTTGTGACAAGGTGGCTGCTATTCCAACCTCAGGAATCACGCAACCAGTTTGAGCTGGTGACCAAGTGTCTGCGACTAGGGACTCTCTATCCCTCCAGGCTTTCAACAGATTAACGTGATAGATCTGTTCGGGCTTTCGCCTTCCTGGTTGTCTGACCTTGTAATTCACTTCGCTCACTTTTTCCATTATCTCATAGGGGCCTTGCCATTTGGCAAGGAATTTACTTTCAACCGTAGGGACAAGTACCAGTATCCTATCCCCCGGGGAAAAGGTACGGGTCTTGGCTCCACGGTTGTACACTCTCTGCTGTGCTAACTGCGCTTGGGCCAAATGTTCCTTCACGATGGGCATTACCTGTGCAATTCGGTCTTGCATCAGGGCGACATGCTCAATCACACTCCTGTGGGGAGAACTCTCACTTTCCCAAGTTTCCTTGGCAATATCCAACAGCCCTCTTGGGTGTCTCCCATACAGTAACTCAAAGGGGGAGAATCCCGTAGAGGATTGGGGCACCTCCCTAATAGCAAACATCAGATAAGGAAGTAGACAGTCCCAATCCTTTCCATCTCTAGCCACCACTTTCTTCAACATTTGTTTTAGGGTTTTGTTGAATCTTTCAACCAGCCCATCGGTTTGGGGGTGATACACAGATGTACGTAATTGCGTCACTTTGAACAATTTACACAGCTCCTTCATAACCCGGGACATAAAGGGTGTACCTTGGTCCGTAAGCAGTTCTTTACAAATACCCACCCGGCTAAACACAAGAGATAGCTCTTTGGCTATGGTTTTGGCCGAGGTATTTCGGAGAGGGATCGCTTCTGGATAACGGGTGGCATAGTCCATTATAACTAATATGTACTGGTGCCCCCTAGCGGACTTGATTATAGGCCCTACCAAATCCATGGCGATCCTCTCAAACGGGACCTCAATGATGGGTAGAGGGACCAGCGGGCTACGGAAATGTGGCATCGGGGCCGACCTCTGACACACAGGGCAGGAGGAACAATAATTTTCTATGTCCTTCATCACCCCCGGCCAATAGAATCTCTGTAATACCCTCTCTCGGGTTTTCTCTGTCCCCAGATGACCTCCAAGAATGTGCCCATGGGCCAACTCCAACACCAACTTCCTGTAAGGTTTGGGCACCACAAGCTGCTCAACGGTTTCTTCTGCCCTTTTTGCCACCCGATACAGTAGGTCCTTCTCTACGCTGAAGTATGGGTAAGTGCAGGTATTATCTGGGTTCACTAACTCGCCATCTATTTTCACTACGTTTTCCCGTGCCTTTATTAGGGCGGGGTCTTTCAACTGTTCTGTGGCAAAGTTTTCCCTGTGAACCTCAAGATCAGAAAACTCCACAGACGGTAGGTTTTCGTCTGAGGAGGTGGGCTCCTCTCCAGTTTCTTGAGTCTCCCCTGCCAATACTGATAAGGGAAATTCCGGAGAGTTCTCACCACTCTCAGGGGAGTTCTGGCTATCACATTCCTGGTACATAGGGGCACCAGTGGGGGGCTCAGGATCATCCCACAGTTCCCAGAACTTCGGAAAATCCCTTCCCACAATGGCGTCATGCGGTAACTGAGATACTAAGCCCACTGGATGAGAGAGGGTACCTTTGGGGGTCTCGAAACACACTGTAGTCACTGGATACTCTCGGGTGTCCCCATGCACACAAATAACAGCTACCTTGCTATTCCCAAAGACCTCTGTTTTAACTAACTCAGCCTTTATCAGGGTCACAAGGCTACCTGAATCCAGCAATACCACAACATTTCTACCATTAACACACATTTTGCATAAATGTTTCTCAGTTCCTCGAATGGCAGTGCATGCGACTGTCGCACACAGCGACTGACGTCTGCCCGTCAGAAAGTCACACTGCATGGGTTCCTCCACAACCGGGCAATTGGCTGCAATATGTCCCGCTTGCCGGCAGCGGTAGCAAACAATCCTTCTTGCCGCCTCTTGAGCCGCTGATTTCCCAGGCTGTTCTCGCCAAACTTGGGGTAGAGCTCCCACCCTCTCACTCTCTCCACCCTCACCCCTTGGAATCCTCTTATCCGCCCCTGGGGATGGTCTGGTCTTAGGGTGGAAAGTCCGAGTGTCTCTGGAAGAGGCCGTCAGGTTCTCTGTAGCCAAGTATTTCTCCACACGATCCACAAGACCATCGGCCGTCTCTGGGTCTCCATGGCTTACCCACTTTTGGATGGCAGTAGGAAGAGCTCTCAAAAACCGATCCATTACAACACGTTCCACAATCTTTGGTGCGGACAAAGTCTCTGGCTGTAGCCACTTTCTGCTCAGGTGAATGAGATCATACATTTGAGACCTGGGGGGTTTTCCAAGCTGGAAAGTCCAGTTATGCACACGCTGAGCCCGGACAGCCTGGGTGACACCCAGCCTTGCCAAAATTTCAGCTTTTAGCATCACATAGTCTTTTGCTTGGTTAGGCTCTAGGTCATAGTAAGCTTTCTGCGATTCACCAGTTAACAGAGGAGCCACCAGTCCAGCCCACTGCTCCTCAGGCCACTTTTCTCTTTCAGCGGTCCTTTCAAATGTGGTCAAAAATACCTCTGGATCATCCTCTCCAGTCATTTTTGTCAATAAACGACTCACCCCAAAGGACGCGGTATTAGTGGGACGGCTTTCCTCACTGGTCTGCGGACGTTGCTGCATTACTGCTTCCATTTGTTGTAGTCTCTGCTCTTGCTTCTGTAACAGGTCTATGAAGCGGGCCTCAGATTGCTGCTGGGCTTGTTGCTGAGCTGCAAGGCTCCTTTGCAAACCTGCATTTGTCTGCTGTTGATTGGCATTTGCTAGAGCCAGCTGTTTCAGTATCTCCTCCATGCTGGCTTAAAAAAAACTACCCGCATTCTCCACCAACTGTGAGGGGGTTAGCTCGGCAGCGGGTGTGTGTGACCCCCGGGATGGGCTCCCCACACAAAACAGGCCCAGCAAACGGAGGTTGTGGTTTTCAAAAAGGTGCGGTTTATTTTCTGTTTACAGTGACAAAACACAGCAAAGCAAAAGAAACATAAACAAAATAAATCCTGGTCAACTTGACCTCTGACTAAACATACAGGTTTCCTAACTAACAACTGGGATCAGCCTAGTGCTGTCCTAGTCCCTAAGTCCCTGGTTTTAAATGTCCAAGCAAATAGCCACACAGGCTTTGTCTCACCGCACAGGGGTTCACTCTCCCTAGACAGTCCACACAGGTCTGGTTCCAGGCATGAGCTAACATCTAATGAAGCTGGGAGTTCTTATAGAGGCCTAAATGAGCTGACAAGCTTCAGCTGGTCTCATCAACTCCCTGTCTGCACGATGCCCAGCACTCTCCCTAGAGGTATGAGTCATCCATGAGCCCACTAGCCTTAGCTGGGCTTATACAACTCTCCACCTAGTTGTATAAGTCGGCGTAAAGCCTGAATCTGGGCGAAATATATCTACCCCCCTGGATGCAACCAGGTGACTTTACCTTCCTGCTGTCACAATATATATATATATATATATATATATATATATATATATATATATATACAGGGCTTTTTTTCTCAGACAAAAGGTGCAGGAACTCCCCCTTTCCAAGTCACTCCTTTTCTCTGCCCCTACCCACCTCCCAGTACTGCCCCTTTTAGACAATATAGAACCAAGTATCATTTTGTGGTGCTAAGTAATTTGTATGGAATTTGGTAATGATATCAAGAAAAACAGTAAAATAGATCCCCTGCAGCCAGCAAAAATGGATCCCTCTAACAACAATGGACCACCCACAACAAAAATTCCTCCCAGCAACAATAGACTCCCGGCAGCATCAACAGATCTCCACACAGCCAGCATTAATAGACTCTCTGGCTGCCATCAACAATAGTCCCCTCTCCAAACAGTAGATCTCTTTCAGCAACAACTGACCCCTCTGCAACATAAGACCCTCCCCGGAAACAATAGACCCCCCCTGAAAAAATAGATTCCCAGCAGTGAGCATTAATACCCTGCAGCACACCCCAGCACCACTTGCCATTACATAAGTCAGTCTAGGAGGTGCCGGAACTGCGTTCCCCCGCATTCCCGCTGAAAAAAAGCCCTGTGTATATATATATACAAGCCTTCCAGACCTCCAGGCACAGCTGGAGAGCCAGGAGCCAGACCACACCAGTAGGGATCTGGATGGTACTATTCCATACCATACCATACAAGTTACATACAAAAGATTATTAGCACTAATAATAATAATAGTAAGAATGCAATAATTATATACAGCACTACAGGTTGAAACCTGAATAAAAATATATGAAATAAAGTATACCTATAAACCTAAAATTATCTATAAATTATAGATAAATGAATGATGGTGGCATACACTGCTTATGGTGGCATACACCAGGGCAGGGTATTTATGAGGGGGTTAACACTTTAACTGCACTGTGCTATATGAGGTTTCAATTGGCTTCATAAGTTTCACAATGTTGGGAGGTTTGTTAAGCATAGCAGCTGTATATGTTGTGTATATATACAGTAGATAATATTTGATTTGCACATCGTTTTTTGGATCTGAACTCATAATTTAAAAAAATATTTAATTGAGAGCAGAGTGGGGGATTATTTTATTTATAAAATGATTTAGCAGTGCTTCAGAAAACCAACCTATTATAGAACACTACAAAATCAACGTGAAATGTGTCTATTTAGCTATAATAAAAGCAGTTACCGTATTTCATTTCATAACCTTTTAAAGTTTCAAAGATTACCATACTCTATAATAATTCCTTTGTTGCTTGCAAATCCAGTGACATTGACTAGGTGAACTTTTGAATGACATGTTTTGAACAATCTCTTATATATCATAGTCACACTGTGCCAATTATATAAACGTGTGCTTTCTTTGTATTAATCTGTTCGTAAAAGCAGCAAACAGATTATTACTTATATAAAACCACGAGGCTTAAAACCCAGAAAGAACAAACTTCAAGTAATTAATTACAGATGATGACTACATGTTCTGAAAAATAACTAGAACAATAATATGCAGCTTATTTATTGGTGTGCACTCATTTAAAGGGTGAAGTCATCCAAAATTAATATTTCAGTTTTGTTTCATTGATAATATGTTTAATTACGTAATGGTTCTAATGTATCTCTGAGACACCATCTGTGAGTTTCCTGCACCAAAATGATTTCATCAGTCCACCTGCCAAAGATTTTGTGAACAGCCTTAACATTTTGGCCGATTCAGCAGGGATCGGTTGAATTTGAATTAATGTATGGGCAGGCTTGTTGAACAGAAGTCAATCTATCAATCGACTTCTGTACAACTGTACAACTGCATTGTTTGAATTTTCCTGCTCAATCAGTGCCGCTGGCTTTGGCCAGCAGCACTGATCAGTGTATTCTGTATTCTGTGTGTATTCTGATGGTTGGTAAGCTTTTCTGCTGTCTGAATACAATAGCATAGTGGGAAGGATTACCCCATCCACATTGAGTGTGTATTGAGAATTGGGAATTTTTTTTCCGTCATCTCGCTGGTTTAACGGGAAAAAAATGAATAATGTATGGACGGCTTTACTCTCCCTATTTTATTTCTCACTCCTTAAGCTCTAAAGGAAAAATAGTGTAGAGCTATATCTTTAATCTGCACTGTAAAGCCCTGTACACATGATCAGATATCCTATGGATTTTCGTCTGATGGATTTGTCCATCAGAAATCTGATGAAACTGTTTTCCATCAGTCTTGCCCACACACCATCAGTCAAAAAACCGACCGTTTCAAACGTGGTGACGTAAAACACTCCGATGAGCTGAGAAAAATGAAATTCAATGCTACTGAGCATGTGTCGACTTGATTCTGAGCATGCTTGGGTTTTTTATCTGATGGATTTCCCCACAGACGATCGGAAATTGCCATCGGTTTTTTATCCATCAGATAATTTTAAAACATGTTCTATTTTTTAAAACCGATGGAAAAAAGACTGATGGGTCCCATACATGATCGGTTTGTCTGATGAAAACAATCCATCAGACGGTTTTTATCAGTCAAACTGATCGTGTGTACAGGGCTTAAGGGTTTTATCTCTTTGTTCACTACCTTATTACTGCACACCTACCTATCAGAAACTGAGGATTAAGAAAATGGTGACTTATTTGCTTGGATTCCCCACAATATGGTGACTGAATATACTTCCAAATCTGAGTTTCAGTAGGACTTACAAACCAAGACAAAGTGCTGTCATGCAAATCCAAGTATATGAGCATTGTAACTTTTCAGGTCTTTTTGCCTAGGTTGTGAAAAATAACTATAATAACTATATGCGGAAAAAAAGTTGATGCTGTGTATATTGATTTCCCTGCCTTTGGGCTACCTCTTGGCAATGAATCTTTGCAAACTTCTGAGCAAAATATCTCCCCAAAGCCTTTCCATAAAGAAGGATCTGAATATGCAACAAGACAGCACTACCTTAAAAAGCTTTAGAATTTTTAATAGAAGGGTCCAGGAAGTAAAATGGAGCTTACCTTTCCCTCTTAGTTACAGCCTCACATATTAGACATGTGCGCCATCAATAAATTTGTTTTGTTTCGTTCCGTTCCGTTTCGTATCAGCCGTTAATTCGTATTTCGTAATTCGTTTCTGAAATTCTATTTGGATTCGTACGAAGTGCAAATTTTCGTTAGATTACGAACATTCGTTATGATGACTTTAAAAAGCAAACCCAGGAAGTCAGCAGTGCTGCTGACTTCCTGGGTTTGCTTTTTAAATTCATCCTAACGAATGTTCGTAATTGTTATAAAAAGTTAACAAACCTAATGAAAATTCAGGGGCTCCCACCATCCCTGTGCTCAGTGTGCTGTGCTGACTTCCTCCTGGGGTTGTGCCCCTGCTGTGCTCATTATGAGGGGCTCCCACCATCCCTGTGCTGTGCTGACTTCCTCCTGGGGCTGTACCCCTGCTGTGCTAATTATGAGGGGGCTCCCCCCATCCCTGTGCTGTGCTGACTTCCTGGGTTTTTAACTTCACCATAACGAATAATCGTAACTATTATGACAATAATAAAACAATATTAATGAACATCTTTTTTTTTTGTCTGAGAAATTCAGATCAGAAATTCGTCAACGAAATTTCGTATTTTGTAAAATTCGGAAGCATATAAATTTGTATTTCGGATGCTTCCAAATGTACGAATTTTCAGAAATTCGTACAAATTTTCTATTTGTACGAAACAAATCGCACATGTCTAATACCGATTGAAGCCCCAAATAATCCTGCATAAGTATCAGTGCTGAGTTACACTTATAACCCTTTTACTGCCACAGACGTTTTTGCCTTTTTTTGTACACATGTTTAAATGCACATTTTAGAAGAGAATTAACCCCCCAAACATTATATATTTTCTGAAAGCAGAGACCCTATAGAATAAAATGGTGGTGTGGTAATTTTTTTTTTTTTTTTTAATATTACATTTTTATTGAAGGTTTTCAAGAGGTATACAAAGTATGAAAACAGGACAGCGGGTATAGGTTACAAAAATAATCACAGCAAATGGCAAAAGTATCTAACATGAGAAGTGTCATCATAGATCTAACAGAGAATACAACGTTAGTCATTTCCAATTTGGAACGCGTATTTGTTTTCACAGTATGGGGGTAGTATTGAAGAGGGGTTAAATTGAACAATCAATGAACATAAAGCAACATAAAATAAAGTAAAGTACTTCCAAGGAGATAAACTAAACAGGAGGGGGGGGGGTTGAGATGGATCAATTTCAATGCTTAGTGAAATGAAGGGAAAATGAAATGAAATGAATAGAGGGTCTATTGTCTAGGGGTAAATCGTTATCATTAAGTCATCAAGTTCGTTAAGTCAACTGGGTCTCTCTTTCCAGACCTTCCACCGCGCGTCAAATATCTTCCGAGAGCTACTCTTGTTGGCTAGTAAGGATTTGTAGATGTAGTTGGATTGTGTGATTGCCAGTGTGTCAGACACACTTGGCACTATATTGGATTTCCAGTGTTTGGATATGAGTGATCTGGCAGCTAGGAATATATGTGTGACCAGTGTACAGAATTGTGGGGGGAATGATTCTATACTCAGATTCATCAGAGCCATCCCAGGATCTGGGAGAGGGAAGAAACCAGTGATCGAGGAAATTAATCGAAGTATACTGTGCCAAAAACTGGTTAGGTGTTTACATGCCCAGAAAATGTGCATGAGGTTTCCCGCTGCCCAAATCCCCTCCAGCACAAAGGGGAATTAGTCAGAGAGAATTTGGACATCCGATATGGTAATTTTTTGGGTAAGTTCCCAATGATTAGCACACTTGGATGCTTTGTATATTGTATTAAGGGCAGTTTGCCATTGTAAATTGGTAAAGGTATTTCCCAAATCTTCCTCCCATTTACGAAAGGGGGCAGACTTGATAAAGGTGAGCTTGTGCTGGAAGAGGTTGTAGAAATGGGGGATGCCCTTGGTGGGAGAAGATGGTGATGTATAGAATTTCCATGCTAAGTCATGTAGGTATATACAGTGGGTTTTGAGAGAACTTAGAAAGTGGGATATCTGGTGGTATTTATATTCGTCTCTGGGCAAAATTTTATATTTTGCTTGAAGGGAATGGAAGGTCTCAAGTCGGTCATTACAGTACAGATCAGCGGTGTGGGTAATCCCCCTGTTGTACCAGTCTTTAAGTGTGATGTTGGGGATAGCTTTAGCTAAGATGTCAATAGGGATAGGGATTTCGGTCATCTTGGAAGATGGAAGCGTGGGGCCACAGAGGGCTCTCCAGGCTGTCAGTGAAGCTTGAATAGTTAGGGGAAGATGCTGTAAGTGGAAGGGTTTCCACCTGTCAAGTAACAGTAAAGAAAATTGGTCATTGGTTGAGCTCAGAGTTTGTTCGATACTACGCCAGGGGGTGTCTGAAGTGTTTGTGAACCATGTTTTGAGTTGGTTAAGAAGGGAAGCGCGATAGTAGTCTTGCAGATCAATGAACCCCATGCCTCCTGCGGATCTGTGTTTAATTAGCAAAATTTTAGAACATCTGGGTCTCTTAGAGCCCCAGAAAGAATGTTTTAGGATGGATTCTAAGGATCTTAGGTGTGTAGGTCTAAGTGGGATAGGGAGTGTACGAAAGATGTACAGGATCTGTGGCAGGAAATGCATTTTAAAAGAGGCAAGGCGCCCAGACCAGGATAGTTCAACCTTTGCGAGGCGTCTAGTCTCTTTGGAAAGTTTATCTATCAATAGTGGGTAATTGGCATCAGCCAATCTAGATGGATCTGCTGTGAGTTGGAGACCTAGGTAAGATATACTGTTGTCTTTACTCCATGAGTAGGGAAAATACATTTTCAAGTGAGATTGAAGGGAAGGAGGGAGGTTCATAGGCAATATGATTGATTTTGTGCAGTTCACTTTATAATATGAAATTCTACTAAAGCAGTTTAGTACTTTGTGTGTGTATGGAAGCGATTTGCACGGTGAAGTTATGGATAGAATAATATCATCTGCAAACAGATTCATACTATTGGAAACGCCTTGGAGGGAAAAACCATTGGTGTTTGGGTGAGCTCTAATTTTTTCGGCTAATGGTTCGATGAGGAGGTTAAAGATTGAGGGGGACAGAGGGCATCCCTGTCTCGTTCCATTTGAAATATGAAAGGGTTGGGAAAGACTGTTTGATGTGTAAACCTGTGCCGAGGGCGAGGAATAGAGGGCCAGAATAGCTGAAAGAATGGGCCCCTGAAACCCAAATTTACCAAGTGTGTGTGACATTTATCCCCAGTGTGTCCTGTCGAATGCCTTCTCCGCATCCAAAGAGAGGAGCAGAGAAGGCACCCAACAGGACTTTGCGTGTTGTATGATATTGATAATCCTACGTGTAGCATCCGATGTCTGTCTTCCGAAAGTGAAGCCTGATTGGTCTGGGTTGATCAGTGTCGGTAGGATATGTAGAAATCTATGGGCCAGAATCTTAGCATACAGCTTAACATCAGTATTTAAAAGTGAGATGGGGCGGAAGTTAGGAGTGTCAGGGGTCTTACCAGGTTTGGGAATAGTAATTACGTATGCATTAAGCATCTCAGAGGGGAATGATGCAGAAGATACAGCTTGGGAGAAGACAGACTGTAACGTGGGGAATAAAATGGCGGAAAAGGATTTATAATAGTCATTCGGTAGCCCATCAGGGCCAGGGGATTTACCACAAGGAAGCGTCTTGATTGTTTTTTGTATTTCGGCCACCGTAAAGGGGGTGTTCAGAGTTGTTAATTGTGATTGTGTCAGTGAGGAGAGATTGAGGTCTGCCAGGAATGATTGGATGGTCTCATCTGTGGGTTGGGGGGTGTTAGGATCATGTTTAATATTATATAAGGAAGAGTAATAGTCAGCGAAAGCATACGCAATGTCTTTAGGGCTAAATATTTTGCTATTGTCAGACGTGCGTCTTAAGTAGGGGATTTTTGTGCGGGCTTTTTGGTCCTTGACCACTTAACGACCGCTCACTGTATATATACGTCGGCAGAATGGCACCGACAGGCACAATCACGTAGAGTGTACGTGATCGCCTTTGTACAGTTGGGGGGTCCGATCGGACCCCCTCCTATACAGTGAGCGCCCGTTTATCATTGGGGAGCGATCAGAGATGAGGGGGTGACCATTCGATTTCGGCCACCACCTCGCGATCGCTCCCGGCGAATGAAAATGCTTCCTCCACCATGTGATGTAAACACAGGCAGGAGGAAGTGATGTCATCTCCCTCGCGGCGGTCTTTTCAATTCCGGCGCCGAGGAGAGAAGAAGCAGGTTAGTGCACCAACAGTCCACTGACACATAGGTACACATAGGCACACATTTCACCCCCCAGTCACCCCCAGATCACCCCCCAGGTCACCCCCCAGCCCCCAATCACAGTGTCACTGATTGCAGTGATCATTTATTTTACTGATCACTGCATTTAGTGTCATCTGTGATAGTAAAAAGTTGCAGGGCAGTTAGGTTTAGGCCCCTTTAGGTCCAGGGTAGCCCCCTAACCCCCCCTAATAAAGGTTTAACCCCTTGATCGCCCCCCAGGTAACCCTTTCACCCTCTAACGCCAGCGTCACTAAGCGATCGTATTTTCGATCGCTGTATTTAGTGCCGGTGGTGCCCTAGATAGCCAGTTATTTATTTTTAGTTTCGCCGCAGGTTTTTAGAGTGTCAGGTACCCCCATATATTATTTTAACCCCCTGATTGCCCCTAGAGTTAACCCTTTCACCAGTGATCACCGTATAAGCGTCACTGGTGACACTGGTTACCCAGTAAGTTATTTAGTTATTTAGGTTACCCGTCAGGTTTTTATATAGCGTCGGGTACCCCCATATTTAACCTAATAAAGGTTTTAACCCCCTGATTGCCCCTAGTTAACCCTTTCACCAGTGATCACCATATAAAGGTTACGGGTGACGCTGGTTGGTTAGTTTGCTTTTTATAGCATCAGGGCACCCGCCGTATATAACCCAATGAAGGTTTAACCCCCTGATCGCCCGGCGGGTGAGATCAATTAGGTTTTAGCGCCAGAGAGGGTCTGCGTTGCCCCAGGCAGCGTTAGGTTAGTGCCAGTAACGCTAACACCCACGCGCAAAGCATACACCTCCCTTAGTGGTATGGTATCTGATCAGATCTATACTAGCGTCCCCAGCGGTTTAGGGTTCCCAAAAACGCAGTGTTAGTGGGATCAGCCCAGATACCTGCTAGCACCTGCATTTAGCCCCTCCGCCCAGCCCAGCCCAGCCCACCCAAGTGCAGTATCGATCGATCACTGTCACTTACCAAACACAAAACACATAACTGCAGCGTTTGCAGAGACAGTCCTGATCCCTGCGACCGCTAACAGTTTTTTTTGTAGCGTTTGATATATTTGCTGATGACAGTCGGGTGCTTTTTTTCCTGTGAATCTTACTAGTGTACCCCTAAATTTAGAGCCCAAAATGGCAAGTCGAAGGTACACTAGTAAAGAGGCCTACGAGATTCTGAGCATGACAGATAGTGAAGAGGAGGTCACGTATCTGTCAGATTCAGGCTCAGAATATCTTCCCGTAGAAGACAGTGACGTCAGCGGCCCCACGTCAGATAGCTCTGACGACGAAGTTGAGGTCCCTGCTAAGGTCAGGCGTACCCGATCCCGATCTTCTGAGGTTGTTGAGGAGCAAGAACCGCAGGGCTCTCGTATCATGGAGCAGAGGAGTACTAGCGCCGCTATTCCTTCTGGTGAATTGGCAAGCACCAGCGGCCTAGTACAGCCTGGGCGTACATCCAGCACTGCAGTATCACGTGGTGACGTGGCGAGTCCCATAAGTGCAGTTCAAGCTGGCGAGGTGGCAAGCACAAGTAGTGTCCCGCTGCCACCAATAAGAAGACAAAGGCAGGCCCGTCGTACCCATAGTGCTCTTCCTGCAGAATTTGCCTATCCTGATTGGGTCCCCACCACTTCTGCAGCACCCGTTCTTCCCACATTCACTGCCCAACCCGGTATTCAGGTGGAAACAGCTGATTTTATGCCACTTGATTTTTATTCACTGTTTTTCACGGAAGATCTCTATAGATCTATTGTGGACCAGAGTAATTTATATGCTGGTCAATTCATCGCCGCTAATCCCCAGTTGCCTTCCATTGCCAAAGATTGGAAACCAATTACGGTTTCCGAATTTAAGACCTTTCTGGGCCTTTCCCTCAACATGGGCACACATAAATTCCTGTCATTGCGTGCTTATTGGTCCACGCACCCAATTGACCACATGCCCGTGTTCTCTGCCTCCATGCCCAGGAAACGATACGAGCAGATTTTGCGGTTCATGCACTTCAACGACAATGAACTTTGTCGTCCACGTGGGGACCCTGAATACGACCGGCTCTATAAAATTCGGCCCCTCATAAACCACTTCAACGAACGTTTTGCAGCCTTGTTTATTCCCGATCAAGCTGTCTGCGTTGATGAGTCCCTGATTAAATTTTCTGGCCGCTTGGCTTTCAAGCAGTACCTTCCCAGCAAGCGTGCCAGATACGGGGTCAAGCTCTATAAGTGCTGTGACAGGGCAACAGGCTATGTATGGGGCTTTATGGTTTATGAGGGAAAAGATAGTCAGGTTGAGCCGGTCAACTGGCCGGATTACATAGGGAGCGCTGGCAAGATAGTGTGGAACTTGATGTCACCCTTATTCGGAAAGGGGTACCACTTGTATGTGGACAATTATTACACAAGCGTGCCACTGTTTAGTCACTTGTTTGATCATCAGATTGGAGCATGTGGCACCGTGCGACCAAATCGCCGGGGCTTTCCCCAGCGGCTTGTAGATGCCCGTCTTAGGCTGGGGGAGAGAGCCTGCGTAAAGTGTAATAACTTGCTCGCTATGAAGTGGAGGGACAATAAGAAAGTTTTCCTTCTTACCTCCCTTCATGCAGACACGACAGTCCAAATTCGTACGGCGACTGGTGTTGTGGAGAAACCCCTCTGTGTCCACGAATATAACAAAAATATGGGAGGGGTGGACCTCAACGACCAGTTGATGGCGCCGTATCTAATTGACCGTAAGGCGAGACGCTGGTACAAAAAAGTGTCTCTATCCTTATTCCAATTGGCTTTTCTGAACGCTCATGTGCTATACAGAGCTTCAGGCGGGACTTTATCTCTTCTATAATTCCAGAATGAGACAGTCACAGAACTCCTGTATCCAGGCGGTTCTGCACCTCACCATCCCCTACCAAATGCAGTAAGCCGGCTGCATGAGAGGCATTATACGCATCTCCTCCCGAGTACCCCTACCCAACGAGCCCCCCAAAAAAGATGTCGTGTCTGTAGCAAGCGCGGCTTTAGGCGTGACACCCGTTATTATTGTCCACTCTGTCCTGACAAACCTGGTCTTTGCCTTGGTGAATGTTTTGAACGCTACCACTCAAAAGTGAAGTTTTAGCGTAGGGTACAGCATTTCACAGACTAGGACACACTTACACAGGGTCTCCCAAGATGCCATTACATTTTGAGAGACCCGAACCATTACAGTTGTTAAAGTTTAAAAAAAAAAGTGTAAAAAATAAAATAAAAAAACGTAAAAAACAAAAACACAAAAAAAATATAAAATAAAAAAACCAAAAATAGTTGTCGTTTTATTGTTCTCTCTCGCTCTCTCTATTTTCTCTCTATTGTTCTGCTCTTTTTTACTGTATTCCATTCTGCAATGTTTTATCATGCTTGCTTTTCAGGTATGTAATTTTTTGTTTTCAGGTGCGCCATTCAACTGCAGCGCGGAATTATTTATCTTGACAGCAACAGCGTTTGCTCCCACGATACATAAAGCCGTGACTCCAACGCTGTAGGAGGTAATTTCACCACCACAGTTAAAAAAAGAGCATATATGCCGAAGCATGGGGGCAGCAGGGGCGGAGGAGCGATTTTGCTCCTAATGCCGCGTATATACGGTCGAAATTCCGACGGAGGCTTGCCCATGGAAAAGTCCGACCGTGTGTACGCGGCATAACTTTTTTGCGGGAGGATGCCCCCATTATTCGGCATATATATATTTTAGGCACAGGTTGTGTTAAAAAAATGTTTTATTTTTTACTAGGTCTTGTTTTGGTATTTGCTTTGCAGGTATGGTATGGTAAGGTCTTACTGTTGTACTGTAATGTTACTTTGTTTTAATGTTAACCATCATTTGCTTAGCAGGTACGCCATTCAGTTGCATCGCGGATTTATTTATCTTGACAGCAACAGCGTTTGCTCCCACGATACATAAAGCCGTGACTCCAACGCTGTAGGAGGTAATTTCACCACCACAGTTAAAAAAAGAGCATATATGCCGAAGCATGGGGGCAGCAGGGGCGGAGGAGCGATTTTGCTCCTAATGCCGCGTATATACGGTCGAAATTCCGACGGAGGCTTGCCCATGGAAAAGTTAGACCGTGTGTACGCGGCATAACCTTTTATGCCGCGTACATAGGGTCGAAATTCCGACGAAGGCTTGCCCGTGGAAAAGTCAGACCGTGTGTACGCGGCATAACTTTTTTGCGGGAGGATGCCCCCATGCTTCGGCATATATGCCCATCATTAGAAGTGGGTGGATGAAGGGAGGTATTCTAATGGTGGGCATACCCACCAATCAATCTCTTTTTTTCGTTCAGCCAACAGGCTGCATGAAAAAAAAGATTACAATACATGTCCAACAAGGACCAGCAACGTACTGGTATGTTGCTGGACTTTGAATGTTTATACCAGAATGATGCCTGCAGGTTTAGGTATCATCTTGGTATCATTCTTTTCAGCCAGTGGCCGGCTTTCATGTAAAAGCAATTCTAGCAGATAATTAGCCTCTAGACTGCTTTTACAAGCAGTGGGAGGGAATGCCCCCCCCCCGGATATAAACAGCGCCATTGGGAAATTGGGAAAGCATTTTATCACACCGATCTTGTTGTGGTCAGATGCTTTGAGGGCAGAGGAAAGATCTAGGGTCTAACCCCCCATTTTTTTCAAAAAAAGAGTACCTGTCGCTACTTATTGCTATCATAGGGGATATTTACATTCCCTGATATAACAATAAAAATGATAAAAATAAATAAATATGGAAGGAACAGTTTAAAAATAAAATAAAAAAGCAAAATAAATAAAAAAATAAATAAAAAAAAAAGCACCGCTGTCCCCCCCCTGCTCTTGCGCAAGGGCGAACGCAAGCGTCGGTCTAGCGTCATATGTAAACATCAATTGCATCATGCATGTGAGGTATCACCGCGAAGGTCAGATCAAGGGCAGTAATTTTAGCAGTAGACCTCCTCTGTAAATCTAACATGGTAACCTGTAAAGGCTTTTAAATGCTTTTAAAAATGAATGTAGTTTCTCGCCGCTGCGCGTTTGTGCGCAATTTTAAAGCATGTCGTGTTTGGTATCCATGTACTCGGCCTAAGATCATCTTTTTTATTTAATCAAACATTTGGGCAATATAGTGTTTTTTAGTGCATTAAAAATAAAAAAAGTGTGTTTTCCCCCCAAAAAATGCGTTTGAAAAATCGCTGCGCAAATACTGTGTGGAAAAAAAATGCAACACCCACTATTTTAATCTGTAGGTCCTTTGCTTTAAAAATATATATAATGTTTGGGGGTTCAACATAATTTTCTTGCGAAAAAATATATGTTTTCATGTAAACAAAAAGTGTCAGAAAGGGCTTTGTCTTCAAGTGGTTGAAGAGTGGATGATGTGTGACATAAGCTTCCTAATGTTGTGCATAAAATGCCAGGACAGTTCAAAACCCCCCAAATGACCCCATTTTGGAAAGTAGACACCTCAAGCTATTTGCTGAGTGGCATGTTGAGCTCATTGAATATTTTTTTTTGTCCCAAGTGATTGAATAATGACAAAAAGAAAAAAAAAAATGTACAAAAAGTTGTCACTAAATTATATATTGCTCACACATGCCATGGTTATATGTGGAATTGCACCCAAAAAAAACATTCTGTTGCTTCTCCTGAGTACGGGGATACCACATGTGTGAGACATTTTGGGAGCCTACAGGACCCCGAAAACCAAGCACCGCCTTCAGGATTTCTATGGGTGTAAATTTTTGATTTCACTCCTCACTGCCTATCACAGTTTCGGAGGCCATGGAACGCCCAGATGGCACAAAACCCCCCCAAATGACCCCATTTTGGAAAGTAGACACCCCAAGCTATTTGCTGAGAGGTATGTTGAGTATTTTGCAGATCTCGCTTTTTGTCACAAAGTTTTAAAAATTGAAAAAAGAAAAAAAAAATATGTCTTTCTTCATTTTCAAAAACAAATGAGAGCTGTAAAATACTCACCATGCCTCTCGGCAAATAGCTTGGGGTGTCTACTTTCCAAAATGGGGTCATTTGTGGGGGTTTTGGGCTATCTTGGCATTTTATGGCCTTCAAAACTGTGATAGGTAGTGAGGAGTGAAATCAAAAATTTGTGCCCTTAGAAATCCTGAAGGCGGTGCTTGGTTTTCGGGGGCCCGTACGCGGCTAGGCTCTCAAAAAGTCCCACACATGTGGTATCCCCGTACTCAGGAGAAGCAGCCAAATGTATTTTGGGGTGCAATTCCGCATATAACCATGGCATGTTTGAGCAATATATCATTTAGTGACAACTTTTTGTACATTATTTTTTTTTTCTTTTTGTCTTTATTCAATCACTTGGGACAAAAAAAATATTCAATGGGCTCAACATGCCTCTCAGCAATGTTCTTTGGGGTGTCTACTTTCCAAAATGGGGTCATTTTGGGGGGTTTTGTGCTATCTTGGCATTTTATGGCCTTCATAACTGTGATAGGTAGTGAGGAGTAAAATCAAAAATTTATGCCCTTAGAAACCTTGAAGGCGGTGCTTGATTTTTGGGGTCCCGTACGCGGCTAGGCTCCCAAAAAGTCCCACACATGTGGTATCCCCGTACTCAAGAGAAGCAGCAGAATGTATTTTGGGGTGTAATTTCACATATGCCCATGGCATGTGTGAGCAATATATCATTTAGTGACAACTTTGTGCAAAAAAAACAAAGTTTTTCATATTCCCGCAACTTGTGGCAAAATATAAAATATTCCATGGACTGAACATGCCTCTCAGTAAATAGCTTGGGGTGTCTACTTTCCAAAATGGGGTCATTTGGGGGGGTTTTGTGCTATTTTGGCATTTTATGGCCTTCGAAACTGTGATAGGTAGTGAGGAGTGAAATCAAAAATTTACGCCCTTAGAAATCCTGAAGGCGGTGCTTGGTTTTTGGGGCTCCGTACCCGGCTAGGCTCCCAAAAAGTCCCACACATGTGGTATCCCCGTACTCAGGAGAAGCAGCAGAATGTATTTTGGGGTGCAATTCCACATATAACCATGGCATGTGTGAGCAATATATCATTTAGTGACAACTTTTTGTACATTTTTTCTTTTTTTTTTCTTTTTGTCATTATTCAATCATTTGGGACAAACAAAAAATATTCAATGGGCTAAACATGCCTCTCAGCAAATAGCTTGAGGTGTCTACTTTCCAAAATGGGGTCATTTGGGGGGGTTTGTGCCATCTTGGCATTTTATGGCCTTCAAAACTGTGATAGGTAGTGATAGGTAGTGAGGAGTGAAATCAAAAATTTATGCCCTTAGAAACCTTGAAGGCGGTGCTTGGTTTTTGGGGTCCCGTATACGACTAGGCTCCCAAAAAGTCCCACACATGTGGTATCCCTGTACTCAGGAGAAGCAGCAGAATGTATTTTGGGGTGTAATTTCACATATGCCCATGGCATGTGTGAGCAATATATCATTTAGTGACAACTTTGTGCAAAAAAAATAAAGTTTGTCATATTCCCGCAACTTGTGGCAAAATATAAAATATTCCATGGACTAATCATGCCTCTCAGTAAATAGCTTGTGGTGTCTACTTTCCAAAATAGGGGCATTTGGGGGGGTTTTGTGCTATTTTGGCATTTTATGGCCTTCGAAACTGTGATAGGTAGTGAGGAGTGAAATCAAAAATTTGCGCCCTTAGAAATCCTGAAGGCGGTGCTTGGTTTCCGGGGTCCCGTACGTGGCTAGGCTCCTAAAAAGTCCCACACATGTGGTATCCCCGTACTCAGGAGATGCAGCAGAATGTATTTTGGGGTGCAATTCCACATATAACCATGGCATGTGTGAGCAATATATCATTTAGTGACAACTTTTTGTAATTTTTTTTTTTTTGTCATTATTCAATCACTTGGGACAAAAAAAATATTCAATGGGCTCAACATGCCTCTCAGCAATTTCCTTGGGGTGTCTACTTTCCAAAATGGGGTCATTTGGGGGGTTTTGTACTGCCCTGCCATTTTAGCACCTCAAGAAATGAGATAGGCAGTCATAAATTAAAAGCTGTGTAAATTCCAGAAAATGTACCCTAGTTTGTAGACGCTATAACTTTTGCGCAAATCAATAAATATACGCTTATTGACATTTTTTTTACTAAAGACATGTGGCTGAATACATTTTGGCCTAAATGTGTGACTACAATTGAGTTTATTCGATTTTTCTTATAACAAAAAGTAGAAAATATCATTTTTTTTCAAAATTTTCGGTCTTTTTCCGTTTATATCGCAAAAAATAAAAATCGCAGAGGCAATCAAATACCATTAAAAGAAAGCTCTATTTGTGGGAAGAAAAGGACACAAATTTCGTTTGGGTACAACATTGCATGTCCGCACAATTTACAGTTAAAGCAGCGCAGTGCAAAATTCTGAATTCACCTCTGGTCCTTTAGCTACCAAATGGTTCGGGGCTTAAGTGGTTAAGGCGACGTGCTAAGAACCTACCAGCTTTGTTGCCAGAGAAGTAATGTGCCAGTTTCAATGAGTTAATATATTTATCATAGCGTTCTAGGAGCATAAATCTAAGGTCAGAACGGAGTTTGGTCAGTTTGTTTGATAAGTCAATAATTGGTGCACTCTTGTTTTGGATTTCTAGAGATTTAATGTCACCTAAAAGACGGTCTAGTTTTAGAGCTCTTTGCCTTTTGAGTCTCGAGCTGATCTGTAATAGAATGCCTCTAATAAAGGCCTTGTGGGCGCACCACAGTGTAGTAGGGTCAGACACAGAGTCAGTATTTAATGCAAAGTTTTCTTTCAGATGATTAGTCAAAGAGGTAGCATGAATGGGTGTCTGAAACAAACTAGAGTTAGCCCTCCAAATGTAAGCCAGGCTAGGGGTGTCCCCCTCCACCACCGTAATAGAAACAGGTGCGTGGTCTGAACACGAGATGTCATGGATGGTGGAGGAGGACACCGCCTGTAGCAGGGATCTGTCTACAACAATCATGTCAATACGAGAGAACGACTTGTGTCTGGAGGAGTGGAAGGTGTAATCACGTTCATTGGAATGTTGACACCTCCAGAAATCATAAAGATCTTATGTGTGGAGAGTAGATTGCAATGTAGGTAGGGGGCGTTTAGAGTTAGTGGTGGTGTCCACATTATAGTCAACTGTGATGTTGTAGTCCACGCACATGATCACAGCTCCTTTTTTAACTTCTGAGACCTTGTTGAGTATCCTTTTTATAAAGCGTAATTGATGGGAATTAGGAGCATAAAGGTTGACTATCGTGTAGGTACGATTGTTAAAGTCACCAACAAGGATTAAATACCTGCCATCAGGATCTGATATTACTTCCTTAGGCGTGAAGGCAACAGAGTCCCTGATGGCGATGATGACTCCCCTGTGTTTTTTCGGAGCTGAGGCAAAAAATAAGTGGGGGTAGTTGGAAACTAGGCGGGTCCGAAACAAGAAAGTGCGACTCTTGTATGCACAGTATGTCTGCATGAAGCTTTTGGGCCTCCTTCCACAATGTGGACCTCTTTTCTGGGTGGTTCAGCCCGTGGACATTGAATTAAATTATGTTAAGTACCATGGTAGGGAGACGAGAGTGATAATGACAGTACATCAGGGGAGACAAGACGTTGTGGATCCAGGTGAAATCCTAGGCGTCGCTCCTGGAGACATATCCCTCGTGGCATTCTGATCATAGAAACAGAGTCCATTTCGGTGGAAACAAAAAAGAAAAGGAGAAAACAAAACCAAAAACAGTAGTAATAGCAACAACAACAAGTCCAATCAATTAGTGTGAACCAGCAAGGTAAAAAAGGAGATTCAAACGTGAATCGGATGGCAGTATACCTGCACATGTTTCAGGGAGGGGAGAAACTCATAGTTTATAGGAATACTGTAGATTGAAGTAGCTTGGAGGCCAAGGCATTTAAGTGCTGCGTTTTTTGGTCTTCTTCTTGTGAGACACCATACGCCAGGAGTCCTGGGTGTCTATTTTGGCTGTGGAAGGCAGAACTTCCTTAGTTTGGTCCGGAATAATGTCCTAGGACCGGAGCAGCGCAAGACCTTTATCCAGGTTGTTTATTACAGAAGTGAGGTCGTCATGCGTGACAGTCATTTTAGCTGGGTATCCCCAATGGTAAACTATGTCATGATTGCGTAAAGCTTTTGTAACGGATAGAAGGGATTTGCGTCTCTGCATGGTGAATTGCGAGAGATCAGTGAAAAGTTAAATGGAGGAATATCGCTCAGGTGGTTGTTTGTTTTTACGGAAGGCCACCATAAAGCGTTCCTTAACTTGGAAGAAATGGACCCACATCAAAACATCTCTTGGGATGTTATCTGGAAGGTGAGATGGCTTGGGGAGACGGTGGATTCTGTCTATGGCTAGGTCTGAGTCAGACAGGTCAGGCAGGAAAGCTTTCATGAGGTCCTGAGCAAACTGTTGGAGCTGCGCAGGAGGGGTCGATTCAGGAACACCGCAGATTTTTATATTGTTCCTCCTGGACCTATCCTCGAGGTCTGCGACCTTTGCTTTCAGCCATGACACTTTTTTTCAGATTGGTCATTGTGGGCATCAACTAATGTGTTCTAGGAAGAGGCATATTCCCCCATTTTCTGTTCCACATGATCCACCCTTTCTCCTAAGTCCTGCACTTCAGCTTTAAAACCCCTCATGCATACCATCATGTCAGCATGAAGGGAGCTGCGTAGGGAAACCAACATATCTTTCAGCGTGGTATCAAAGACCGGCTTGTCAGCCGTGGGAAAGGAATTGATTGCTTCAGCTAGTTCCCTGGTGTCATCTAAAGAGTCCTGACCCACGCACACCTTGTCTGCGGCGATTCCTGAAGTCATGCGGGGCTTGGACTTCACAGGGCTGTGTGACAGCGGTGTGCAGGCATCGGGGGACCAGCGGGTGGATTTGTCTTGTGAACCCGGACTCGGCGTTGCAGAGCTGGAGCCGCTGGATGAGGCAGGTGAGGCGCCGCCGGCACCATCTTGGACCAGGCCGCGAGCTGTCGGCGGAAAGAAATGTGACAGCTTTTGGAGCTGTGATGATCCTTTTCTTTTCCGAGCCATCCCGGAGAGGTAAGCGGTTCTGTGGGGGTAATCTGGGATGATTTGGGCCGTTAGGGGGGCCTTGGCACATTGCGAATCCTAACGTTGGCACGGAGCTCTCTGCTCAGGCGTCCATGCAGGAGCTTGGTAGCCACGCCCTCCCCGTGGTGTGGTAATTTTTGATATCATAAGATACTAGTGCAACTATTTGTGAAATACATATAGTATGTTAATAAATAAAAAATACACTAAAGTTAATTTTAGTGCACAGAAACACAATATAACCTCATTTTTTTGGGTACATATAAAAGATAAGAGTGTGTTAAGTAAATAGGTCAAACATGTCATGCCTTAAAATTGAGAATGGCCATGAAATTGCAACAAAGTTTGGTACCCAAAATTATCCATTGGCAACACTTTAACAGCCTTTACAGATCCTCATTTAGAGTAAATCATGAATGATTACCCTGGAATTATTGGTCTCCACCCAGCATGGATGGCAATATGTTGCATGTGTATTTTATTTGTCAATTTTGTACACAGCCACACCTTACAAATGTCTCTACATACTGTATGCATGTGTATATACTGGGGGCTCTAACATTTTAGATTGTGATATATTATAAGTTGTATACAATTATGTCATAAACCCACAGATATGTTGAATATGTTATCTCACCCTTCCATATTCCATGTGTATGTTGTACCATGTACTTGTGTTAAAAATTATCTTGCACTCTTTACTGATCCTACCAGTAACCTTGCTTTCCTATATCAAATTGACCACTCTGGTCATATAAGCTCATCCATCCCAGCGTGGTCTGTTTTCTGGCTGTGCTGGGAGAACAGCCTGCCTGTCCTACAACAGCCAAGACTTGTGCTTACATTCCCCCAGCTAGTCACCGGGAAGATCATTGTGCTGTTACATCTCCACCCCAACTCTTTAAAGAGGAAGTAAAGTCTTCCTGTTTAATTGTACCTACAGGTAAGCCTATAATAAGGCTTACCTGTAGGTATTGTAAATATCTCCTAAACTTGCACTGTTTAGGAGATATTTACTATATACGCTGCTGCCAACGTCATCAGTGCTTGCACACTGAAGGAGCGGCCGATCGTGACGTTTTTTCAAGGCCCTGTGATTCGCCAGAGCCCAGAACTTGGAAGAAACTCCAGGGAATATGTCAGCCGTCTCAGTGGTGTGCGGGCACTGCTGCAACAGCTTCATTCTAAGGTAAGTATTTCCTAATGAGCTAGTATGCCATGCATACTAGCTCATTATGCCTTTGCCTTACAGGTTTTTTTTTTTTTTTTGGAGTTTTCAACCTTTTTAAGCCCCTTATGCAGCTGAGAACAGATGTCATGTGATCACTTATAAAAAAAAGAAAAAAAGGTATTTATATATATTTTATATATACTGTATTTATACAAAAATAATTCATTATCCAACAATGAATGCACTGTTAAATCAGCACACTATGTTCTCATTGTGAAGATAAAAAGGTCCAAGGCCCCCTAAAGTAGAAAAGGGAAAGTTGAGTTGCACATGGTTTCACCCTCATTACTACAAAACATTTGTGCATACAGACAGGATGCACAACACAATGTACCCCAACACTGCAATTCAAAAAACACAGGTAAAGTTTTGTTAAAGTAGATGTAAACCTTACCACAAAAATCTTATATAAGTGTTAACATAAGTATAATATTATTGTAAAAAGGCATGTTGAAAATGCAGCCAGCAATAGTTAGGAAATATGCTCTGGAAAAAAACACATGGGACCTGTTATCAGTGTAGAGAGCATGTGGACAGGGACAGGTGGTGAAAAAAACAATTGCAGCCAGCAAAAAAAAAAAAATATAGGAAATATGCCCAGTAAACAAAGTTCATGCAGTCTTATGCCCCATACACACGATCATTTTTCATGCCGTTAAAAATGCCATTTTTAAAAATGGGCATTAAAACAGATCGTGTGTATTCTCCAGAGCATTTTTAACGACGTGAAAAACGGGCATTAAAAATTTCGAACATGCTCTATTTTTTCACGTCGTTTTTCATGTCGTTTTTTTTAACGACGTGAAAAACGATAGTGTGTATGCTTTTACGAGGTGAAAAAAAACGCGCATGCTCAGAATCAAGTATGAGACGGGAGCGCTCGTTCTGGTAAAACTAGCGTTCGTAATGGAGATAGCACATTCGTCACGCTGTAACGGACTGAAAAGCACAAGGCAAGCTTGAGAGGAAACATGAAAAAAAAACGACGAGAAAAACGTCGGTTTAAAAAATGGCATGAAAAACAATCGTGTGTATGCCGCATTAGGCTTGATTCACACTAATGCGTTTTTTGATGCATTTTGCATTTTGCAGAAATGCAGGGAAATTTTTTAACATGGGTTCCTATGGAACATGTTCACATCAATGCATTTTTGTGCCTCTGCGTTTTTGAAAAGGGTCGGGGACTTTTTTCCCGCAAAATGCAGCATTTTGCATGTAATAGAATTCAATGGACCCGCATCCAAAACGCAAGTACCGCGTTTTTACCGCGATTTTGCCGCGATTTGCGTTTTGAGGGGTTTTTTTAGTTCTTTTTTTTTACACTGTATATAGTTGGTTGCTAAGGAGGGGCTGGAAAGCGTTCTTTACAACCGATGAGTCATCATCTATCAGCGAGCTTCCCGCTGAATGTAAAAAAAAAAAGAATTGCCGGCTAAAAAAAACAGCGTGGGGTCCCCCCCAGGTCCATACCAGGCCCTTGGGTCTAGTATGTATTCGGAGGGGACCCCCATACCAAAATTAAAAAAAAATCCCCCCCTATGTGAATGAGTATAGGGTACATTGTACCCCTACCCATTCACTAAAAAAAAAAGTAGTGTAGTGTTAAAAAATACAGTAGACAGTTTTTGACAAGTCTTTTATTAAATATCTTCTTCTCCGCTTCTTCCTACGGTCTTCCTCCATCTTCTCCCGCATCTTCATCCTTCGGTCTTCTCCTTCTCCCCCTGCTTCTTCTTCTGCTCTTCTTCTGTCTTCTTTGTCTGGTGTTCTTCTTCCTCTGCCTCCTATGCCACTGCTCCCGCTGACGACCCTTCTCCGATGCTGCGTCCCGCTGATCTGCCGGGTGCCAATGTCCTGCATTTCTTAAATAACGATGGGGGCATGGCAATCAGATTACGTCATCCGGAGGCCACTCCCCTTGTGATGTCACTGACTGGGGGCATGATGGGTCCGTGACGTCACCGGGGGCGTGGCCTCCAGATGACGTAATCTGATTGCCACGTCCCCATCGTTATTTAAGGAATGCAGGACATCGGCACCGACAGATCAGTGGGATGCAGCATCGGAGGAGGGTAGTCAGCGGCAGAAGAAGAAGAACACCGGACAAAGAAGACAGAAGAAGAGCAGAAGAATAAGCAGGGGAGAAGGATAAGACCGAAGGATGAAGATGCGGGAGAAGATGGGGAAGACCGTAGAAAGAAGCGGAGAAGAAGAAGATTTTTAATAAAAGACTTGTCAAAAACTGTCTACTGTATTTTTTAACACTACACTACTTTTTTTTTTTGTGAATGGGTAGGGGTACAATGTACCCCATACTCCTTCACATAGGGGGGGTGGGATCTGGGGGCCCCCTTGTTAAAGGGGGCTTCCAGATCCCGATAAGCCCCCCGCCCCCAGACCCCGACAACCACCGGGCAAGGGTTGTCGGGAAGAGGCTCTTGTCCCCATCAACACAGGGACAAGGTACTTTGTGGTGGGGGGGAGCAGAGCTCTCCCTACCCCAAAGCACCCATCCCCCCATGTTGAGGGCATGCGGCCTGGTATGGTTCAGGAGGGGGGCGCTCGCTCGTCCCCTCCCTTTCCTGACCTGCCGGGCTGCATGCTCGGATAAGGGTCTGGTATGGATTTTGGGGGGACCCCCACCCCATTTTTTTTTGGCATCGGGGTCCCCTCCAAGTCCATACTAGACCCAAGGGCCTGGTATGGACCTGGGGGGGGACTCCATGCTTTTTTTTTTCTCAATTTTTTTTAGCCGGCAATTATTTTCTTTTAAATTCAGCGGGAAGCCCACTGACAACTGATGACTCATCGGTTGTTAAGGATGTGGCAGCCAGCTTCCCGTCCCCTCCTTAGCAACCAGCTATATACAGTGTAAAAAAAAACGCAAAATGCAAATCGCGGCAAAATCACTGTAAAATTGCGTTAAAAACGCGTGTCCAAAAACGCGGCAAGCACTGCAAAAAGCACTGCAGAAATGCTCGAAAGCAACATGCATAGATGTGAATCGAGCCGTATATACTAAACCAGTGATATTTTCTATTCAGGGGATAAACAGAAAGGTTTCCCTTGCTAAGATTATAAATGCAATCTTTCAGCATTTTAAAGTTTGAGCAGATTATTCTGAGCAGTTAAATGTACAATTAGGTTTGATTTTTCCATTGTTACCCTATCTATAGTCTCTTTTTTCAAAGAGGTCCTTGCTTTCTCAAGCTTCAGAAACAAAACCCATATCACCTGATTTCTGATGTTTCATTAGCTTAGCTAACAATTATGCCCCATACACACGATCGTTTTTCATGCCGTTAAAAATGCCATTAAAAAAAATGGCCATTAAAAATGATCGTGTGTAGGCTCCAGAGCATTTTTAACGACGTGAAAAACGGCCATTAAAATTTTCGAACATGCTCTCTTTTTTCACGTCGTTTTTCATGTCGTTTTTTTTAACGACGTGAAAAACGATAGTGTGTATGCTTTAACGACGTGAAAAAAAATGCGCATGCTCAGAATCAAGTATGAGACAGGAGCGCTCGTTCTGGTAAAACTAGCGTTCGTAATGGAGATAGCACTCGCGTCACGCAGTCACGGACTGAAAAGCACGAGACTGAAAAGAGCGAATCGTCGCTCAACAAACTTTACTAACATGAAGGGTGGCGCCATTCGAACGGAACTTCCCCTTTATAGTGCCGTCGTACGTGTTGTACGTCACTGCGCTTTGCTTGATCGTTTTTTTAAATGATCGTGTGTACGCAAGACAGGCTTGAGAGGAAACATGAAAAAAAACGACGTGAAAAACGGCAAGAAAAAAAATGGCAAGAAAAACGATCGTGTGTATGGGGCATAAGGGTGGAAAAATATATTCTTGCACATTCATTATTCATTCATGCATGTCCACTTGAAGACACTAAAATCTAGTAAAAATTACAAAATGAAAAAAAGGGGGGAGAAGGAGAGGATAGGAGCACACAGTCATTGTGTTTTTAAAATGGGACAGCGGGTATGAGGAGTGGATCCTCCTGTTCTGAGGGGTAACCCAAAATTTGGGATTTTTTTTACTTTCACTTTCAATGATAAGAGTAAACAGGACAAATTGAAAGGGTGAATCTCCTTAACGGGGGACACGGAGGACAAACCTGACGGGTGTTATAATCCCTCTCCATCTATCCATAACAAAAAAGGTCGTCATCCATAGATAAAGAGACAAACTGACATACCTGCTCTCCCATTTCAAAAACACAATGACTGTGTAAACTACATTTACCGCCTGCCACCACAGCAGACGGCTTGTAGTTCTCAATGAACTGCGAGGGTGCTGGTGAACATCCTCATAGTTCAATGATTCTTACTGTACTTCAGTAACTGTCTGCCTATATGATAGGTATGAGCAGACAGCTGTATCGAGTGTCTACAGGAGCCTTGCATTGCACCCTCAATCCACTGATCATGGGTGCAATGAATTGCAGACTGCACTGTAAAAAAATAATAAATGCACATTTTTTTCCTGCAAAATCATGTGCATTTTTTTTAGCCTTTAACCTTTTCACTGCCAGGCCCTATGCTCTACTTTTAAACTCGGCTCGGCCATTTTTGCAATTTCTCCTTTTGCTTTATTATTTTTCACTTATAGCTTTCAGAGTTTGTAAAAGACACCCCAAACCATATATTTTCTGTAACCACATGATCTGTAGAATAAAAAAAAAGTGCTACTAATTTTTAAGGCCCCGCGATATTTGCGCAAATGTTTATTTATCAAAACAATATTTTCGCTAAAAGTACACTAAAACCATTATTAGCAAATAAAAACACAGCACATTTTACAACATTTCTGCTAAATTCCTAATAAATATAAAAGCTTAACCTGTATTAAGTTAATAAATAACAAATATTTGTAACTTTTAAATTGCGCCTTTTTGCGAAATGGTGAAAATCGAACGTATGCAAAAAATTTAATATCCAAATTCCTCAAAAAATCTGGCGGTTTTTATTTTTCACTTACAGCTTTCAGAGTTTGTAAAAGACCCCCAAACCATATAGTTTCTGAAAGCACATGACAATTAGAATAAAAAGAAGGTGCTACTGATTTTTAAGGCCCCACGGTGTTTGCGCAAATGTTTATCAAAGCATTATTTTCGCTAAAAATACACTAAAATCATTACTAGCACTATAAAAACACAGCAAATTTTACAAAATGCCTGCTAAGTTCCTACTAAATATAAAAGCTTAAAGCGTAACTCCACTTTTGTTGAGAAAAAAACATTCCCCTCTGTGTGATCTATGTACATTGCAAGGATTATAACAAACTTTGTTGCAGATTCCTACCTTTTGTTATTCTGAATAAATCCATGTGTGTTTGTCTGTGCCTCTGCTCTGAGTGGGTCTAATGGGAGTGGTTTCATAATTAAAGCAGAGTTCCACCCAGAATTATTATTTTTTTCAATGTAATCCGTTCTCCTAAACTAGTTAAACACTATTATTCAATGTTATGAATGCAAACACCGCTCAATTCCCGTTTTTAGATCTTACTTACTTTAGACTTCTGCTTTGTAGAGCGCTTCCATCTCTGCTGTGAAGCCCACTAGCAGTCTCTTCCAGGATATGGTGATGCTGTATACCCAGCATGCACCTCCTGTTCTCTGGCGTGCGCCGTATACACAGGGCGCAGGGAAAGGAATCTTATCTTGTTGCAATAACAATGGTCGGCAAAGGAGGAAGTACCTGCCACATTGTTATGGTTTCATAAATAAGCTATCCACAGAACACACAAAAAGCCTCAGAGCAGCATGCAAAAGAAACATTTGCAGCGCTGGTTTGAGGTGAATATGCTTTGCTTTTTATAATTGGCGCTTAAATCCACCTTTGCTCGCCTCACTTTCGGTTTCTAAAGAACGCAATGCTAGCTCTCAGTGCTGCCCATGGACTCCTGGGAAAGAATGACACACATCTCCCAGGAGCACTAGTGAGCACAGGGGCTGAGGGAAATTATGTCAATCGCCCCAGGGCCGAAGGGGCAGAATACAAGGGACCCCATGCTGAAGGAGTGTGTAAAAAAAAAAAAATCCTAAATATTGTTGCTGAAGGAGAATGCTGTTGATTTATTTAAAGTACATGTTATGGGTGTAACTCCGCTTTAACTGTCAGGTGTGGATCTGCACAACACTAATGAGGAAATCTGATGGGCCTGCATCCCTTTAGACGTGTTTCTATTGAAAGTATCTCTCAAAAAATTAGATTTTTATTGCAAGGGATACCTTAAATCTGATTTGTATCTTAGGCAGACTTATGGGAAAATTGGTGAGCCAATCACACAAGCAGGAAATTATGTTTCTGAGGAGTGGTCAGTACACACTCTGTGTACAGAAAAACTTCAGGTAGCCATATTGCAATGTATTCTCAAAAAATTACATTGACTGCAGATTGAAAAGGAAAGGTATGATTAGTGTCGCAACTATATGCGCTATATTATTTTTTCTTTATTTGCTATTTATTTTTCCCACGGAAACGGAGTTACCCTTTAAAGTGATACTAAAGTCTCCTTTTTTTTGCTTAAAAATAACAAACATGTTATACTTACCTGCTCTGTGTAGTGGTTTTGGACAGAGCAGCCCAGATCCTCCTCTTCACATGTCCCTGTCCTGGCCCCTCATGACGAGTGCCCCCACAGCAGGCAGCTTGCAATAGGGGCACCCAAGTCGAACCGCAGCTCAGTGTGTCCCCTCTCTCTTCTCGTTGGCTCACTGACTTTGATTGACAGCAGCGGGAGACAATGTAGTTTCGCTGCTGTCTAAGCCAATGAGAAGGGAGAGTCTCGGGCAGCCGAGTCTCTTCTGCAACATCGCTGGATAGGGATGGGCTCAGGTAAGGGGGGGCGGAGGGGGGACTGCTGCACACAGAAGATTTTTTTAATCTTAATGCACAGAATGCATTAAAGAGGTGTTCCACCCGTGATTTTTTTTTTTAAGTCAGCAGCTACAAACACTGTAGCTGCTGACTTTTAATAAGGACACTTACCTGTCCTACTCACCCGCGATGTCAGCCCCCCCGAGGCCGATCCCTCGATCCTGGCAGCTCCCGGTGCCGCCATCCTCAGTAAGGGAAACAGGCAGTGAAGCCGTGCGGCTTCACTGCCCGTTTCCTACTGCGCATGCGCGAGTCTCGCATTGTTTTCTGAATGGGTGGCTTGCTCTCTGGGATACACACAGTTCCCAGAAGGCAGCGCGCCCCATTCACCAGAAGACAACGCGAGGAGGATGCGGAAGAAGACCAGCCGCGGATAAGGAAGAGGCAGATTAGGGACTTCCGCATAGCAACCGGTATTACTGGTGAGTAAAACATTTTTTTTTCTATTTTTTGCAGATTTTATGTGCAATTTTTTTTTTTAGGGTGGAACTCCACTTTAAGATAAAAAAAAAACTTCTGCCTTTACAATCACTAAGCTGTGTTGAGTTAATAAATAACAAATATTTGTAAATTTTAAACTGCACCTTTTTGCAAAATGGGGAAAACCAAACATATGCAAAAATGTAAATATCCAAATTTCTCAAAAATTCTGTAGGTTTTCATTTTTCACTTATAGCTTTCAGAGTTTGTAAAAGACCCCCAACCATATATTTTCTGAACGCACATGACCTGTAGAATAAAAAGAAGGTGCTATGGGTTTTTAAGGCTCAAATTTTCATCAAATCATATAATATTTTCACACAAAAAAACACCAAAATCCTTATTTGCACTCATACACACAATATAACTTGTGTGATTCCTGATAAATCCCCACTAAGGCCTCCTTCAGTGGGGTGTGCTAAGTGTACACCCATGGAGGGCTGTGTTTACCTGCATGGGGATGCACAGGTATTCTGTGCATCCCTGTGCAGGCAGTCCAATTCATGTCAATTGGGACACAGGAGCTGCAAGGACAGATCTGACATCCATGTGGGTGTAGGTGCATGGCTCCAAATGCAGACAGTGTGAGTTTAGGGACATGCACCCACACGGATGTGAAGTTGGAAGCAGTGTCTGTGTCCTTGCAGCCACTGCATCCCAATTGACAGGAATGGAACTGCCAGCATAAGGATGCACAGAACACCTGTGCATCCCTTTACAGCTAAACACGACTCTGTAGTAGTATGCCCTGCGTGAACGAGGCCTTTGGCTTTGTTTAGACTTGCGTTTGGGATAGGGCAGAAAAAATGCATGATTGAGCTGCATTTCTGCCACCCACCAACCACTCTCTCTAAATCTGTAGTAGGCAGTGGTGGGGTGTTTACATGCTGGGGCCATGATGCTTTGCGCCGTTGCAAAGTTGACCCAACTTGTAGTGATGTCCCCTGCCAAACGCTACACATTCAAATCAATGGGGAAGCGGCGAACGCCCCACAACTGCATTTAATGCATGCAGTAGCGGCACATTTGTTGGCAAAAATGGCCTCAAAACAGGCGGTGATGAGGCATCACATCACTTTTTCATTGCCTGTCAGTAGTCTCTGGAGTGTAGTCTCGGACTTCAGAGGCAAGGGAGATTTAGATGCAAAGTGGGAATGTCTCCACTTTGACATGGTAATTACTGTATATCTTTACTGAAATATGATTTTTTGTATACTTATTATTCTTATTCAGGATTGAAACAGGGTCAACAGTTGTAAAGCACTTTACAAAATGCAGGGAGGCACTACAGTTACAATATAATTCATTCCAAAGGGATCTGAGGGCTCTGCTCATTAGAGCTTTCAATCTTGAAGGAAGGGACTTCCCCTACCCCAAAGCACCCACCCCCCATGTTGAGGACATGTGGCCTTGTGTGGTTCAGGAGGGGGGGGGCGCTCGGATAAGGTTCTGGTATAAATTTTGGGGTACCCCACACCGTTTTTTTTTGGGCATGGGGTTCCCCTCCAAATCCATACCAGACCCAAAGGGCCTGGTATAGACCGGGGGGGGCATTCTGTTTTTTCTGTTATTTTAAATGGGATTTGACTCTTTTTTTTTTCTTTAGAAATGTAATTTTTGCTGTAGTATGTTGTATGCATGCTACAGATGTGTCACTTTGCAGGCACATTAAGGGGACCCCACAGGCACTATATTTAAAGGAATTTTTCATTTTTTTTGTTGAACCTTAAGTATAATTAAAATTACCGCTCTTGCAAAAACGATTGTTTTAAAAAAATAAACTATTATTGATACATGTCCCCCAGGGCAGTACCCAGACCACTATACCCCTTTTATGGTCAATTACTTGCATATAAGCCTTCAAAATGGGCAACTTTTCCTGTACGGCTTTCAAAGACCTCAATGGAGTTCATCGTTCAGGTTAGAACATTTGCCCTGTTCGGGAGTCCTGCTGCGAACAAACGGGGGGGGGGGGGGGGTGGTCTGCCTATCCTTACTCTTAACTTGACCCCAAATTCTCCTCTCTGGACCTGTCTGTAAATCTAATATTTATGTCCCACAACCTATGGCTCCTGCCACAATATAGACCTGAAGACTTAAACCCACCCAATGAAGCATAATTTGAAACTTTAGAATAGGGTTACATTTTCTGGAAGACCATTATTCCTACATTTGCTGCTTTTACCACTCCTTTGTCACTCTATGTTCCCGGCTAGGGATGAGCTTCGAGTTCGAGTCGAACTCATGTTCGACTCGAAGATTGCCTGTTCGCCCGTTCGCCGAACAGCGAACAAATTGGGATGTTTGCGGCAAATTCGAAAAGTCTATGGGAGAAATCTAAAGTGCTAATTATAAAGGCTTATATGCAAGTTATTGTCATAAAAAGTGTTTGGGAACCCGGTTCTACCCCAGGGGACATGTATCAATGAAAAAAAAAGTTTTAAAAACGGCCGTTTTTTTGGGAGCAGTGATTTTAATAATGCTTAAAGTGAAACAATAAAAGTGAAATATTCCTTTAAATTTCGTACATGGGGGGTGTGTATTATATGCATGTAAAGTCGCGCATGTTTCCCGTGCTTAGAACTGTCCCTGTACAAAATGTAATTTCTGAAGGAAAAAAAGTCATTTAAAACTCACTCGCGGCTATTATCGAATTGTCGGCTCCCGGCAATACATAGAAAAGTCATTGATAAAAAAAAAAAAAAAAAAGCGTGGGGGTCCCCCCAAATTCACTTACCAGGCCCTTCAGGTCTGGTATAGATATTAAGGGGAACCCCGCCGCAAATCTAAAAAAAAATATGCGTGCGGTTCCCCCCAAATATCCATACCAGGCCCTTCAGATCTGGCATGGATTTTAAGGGGAACTCCACAATTTAAAAAAAAATGGCGTGGAGTCCCCCCATAAATCCATACCAGACCCTTATCAGAGCACGCAACCTGGCAGGCCGCAGGGGGCTTATCGGAATCTGGAAGACCCCTTTAACAAAGGGGACCCCCAGATTCCGCCCCCCCATGTGAATTGGTAAGGGGTAAATTGTACCCCTACCATTTCACGAAGAAAGTGTAAAAAAAAACAACACACAAACACCTTGGAAAAGTCCTTTATTAAAAAAACAAACAAACATTCCAGCGATGAAATCCAGTGTCCCGCGGCAGTCCGATGGGGAACTTCCTCCACAGTCTATTAAATGTATAGACCCGCCCCTTCTAAAGTTCCCCATCAGGTCCGCTCAGCCAATGAATAGGTGTAAGGCTAAGCGGACCAGATGCGGAACGTGAGAAGGGGCGGGTCTATTCATGTATTACACAGTGAAGGAAGTTCCCCATCAGGTCCGCTCAGGCCAATGACGTAGGCGGGATCTGACATACCGAGGGGGCGGACCTGATGGGGAACTTCCTTCACTGTGTAATTCATGAATAGACCCGCCCCTTCTCATGTTCCGCATCTGGTCCGCTTAGCCTTACACCTAGTCATTGGCTGAGCGGACCTGATGGGGAACTTTAGAAGGGGCGGGTCTATACATTTAATAGACTGCGGAGGAAGTTCCCCATCAGGTCCGCTCAGGCTCAGCCAATGACGGACAGTGCTGGACATCGGATCGCCGCGGGACACTGGATTTCATCGCTGGAATGTTTTTTTTTTTAATAAAGGACTTTTCCAAGGTGTTTGGGTGTTTTTTTTTACATTTTTTTACACTTTCTTTGTGAAATGGTAGGGGTACAATGTACCCCTTACCAATTCACATAGGGGGGGCGGGATCTGGGGGTCTCCTTTGTTAAAGGAGTCTTCCAGATTCCGATAAGCCTCCTACCCGCAGACCCCCACAACCACCGGGCAAGGGTTGTGGGGATGAGGCCCTTGTCCCCATCAACATGGGGACATCCTCCCCATGTTGAGGGCATGTGGCCTGGTATGGTTCAGGAGGGGGGGGCGCTCTCTCTCATCCCCCCCTCTTTTCCTGCGGCCTGCCAGGTTGCGTGCTCGGATAAGGGTCTGGTATGGATTTTTGGGGGGACTCCACGCCATTTTTTTTATTTGGGGTGGAGTTCCCCTTAAAATCCATGCCAGATCTGAAGGGCCTGGTATGGATATTTGGGGGGAACCGCACGCATTTTTTTTCATTTGCGGCGGGGTTCCCCTTAATATCTATACCAGACCTGAAGGGCCTGGTAATTGAATTTGGGGGAACCCCACGCTTTTTTTTTTTTTTATCAATGACTTTTCTATGTATTGCTGGAAGCCGACAATTCATTAATAGCCGCGAGTGAGTTTTAAATGAGTTTTTTTCCTTCAGAAATTACATTTTGTGCAGGGACAGTTCTAAGCACGGGAAACATGCGCGACTTTACATGCATATCATACACACCCCCCAGGTACGAAATTTAAAGGAAAATTTCAATTTTATTTTTTCATTTTAAGCATTATTAAAATCACTGCTCCCGTAAAATCATATTTTTTTTTGCATTGATACATGTCCCCTGGGGCAGAACCCGGGTCCCCAAACACTTTTTAGGATAATAACTTGCATATTAGCTTTTATAATTAGCACTTTAGATTTCGAACGTTCGAGTCCATTGTATTTAATAGGGTTCTAAAGTTCATGCGAACATTCTGTCTGTTCACAGGTTCTGGTACGAACCGAACGGGGGGTGTTCGGCTCATCCCTGTTCCCGGCTTATTTGCTGGGCATCTTAGGCCTATTATAGAGTCCACTACTTTCTGAGCCTCGGTTTCATTATACCCTGATATTAAAGTTTCTCTGATACTGAAAACTAGGGATGAGCCGAACACCCCCCGGTTCAGTTCGCACCAGAACATGCGAACATGCAAACAATTTGTTCGAACACGCGAACGCTGTTAAAGTCTATGGGACACGAACATGAAAAATCAAAAGTGCTCATTTTAAAGGCTAATATGCAAGTTATTGTCATAAAAAGTGTTTGGGGACCCGGGTCCTGCCCCAGGGGACATGTATCAATGCAAAAAAAAGTTTTAAAAACTAAAGTTTTTTCGGGAGCAGTGATTTTAATAATGCTAAAAGTGAAACAATAAAAGTGAAATATTCATTAAAATTTCGTATCTGGGGGGTGTGTATAGTATGCCTGTAAAAGCAGTGCGTGTCTCCCATGTTTAGAATTGTCCCTGCACAAAATGTAATTTCTGAAGGAAAAAAAAGTCATTTAAAACCACTCGCGGCTATAATGAATCCCCGGGTCCCCGTCAATACAGAGAAAAGTCATTCAAAAAAACGGCAGGGGTCGGGGTCCCCCCCAGTACATTACCAGGCCCTTTGGGTCTGATATGAATATTAAGGGTAACCTCTGCTGGTTTTTTTTTATGATTTTTCTCTGTATTGCCGACCCAACAATTCATTAATAGATGCAGTAGTTTTAAATGACTTTTTTTTCCTTCAAAAATTACACTTTGCGCAGGGAACCAAGATAAAAAAAAATTGTGGGGGTCCCCCCGAAATTCCATATCAGGCCCTTCAGGTCTGGTATGGATATTAATGTTGAGTTCCACCCTGATTTAGTTTTTTCCCAAAAATGAAAAAAATAAAAAAAAATTATACTCACCAGAAAGGCCGGTTGCTATGCGGAACTAGCTCTTCTGCCTCTTTCTCCACCGCGGTGGTCTTCTTCCTCTGTCACTTTGTCTTCTGGGGCGCGCTGCCTTCTGGGAACTGTGTGTATCCCAGGAGGCAGCCGCCCATTCACAAAGCACCATGCGAGTCGCGCATGCGCAGTAGGAAACGGGCAGTGAAGACGTAAGGCTTCACTGCCTGTATCCCTTAGTCAGGATTCAGGTGCCGGGACCTGCCAGGACCGAGCGATCGCCGACGGGGCCCCGATATCGCAGGTGCCTAGGACAGGTAAGTGTCCTTATTAAAAGTCAGCAGCTACCGTGTTAGTAGCTGCTGACTTTTAAAAAAAACAATCGCGGGTGAAACTCCGCTTTAAGGGTAACCCCGGACCAAAAAAAATGACGTGGGGTCCCCCCAAAAATCCATACCAGACCCTTCATGTCTGGTATGGATTTTAAGGGGAACCCCGCACCAAAAAAAAAAAATGGCGTGAGGTCACCCCAAAAATCCATACCAGACCCTTATCCAAGCATGCAACCTGGCAGACCGCAGGAAAAGAGGGGGGACGAGAGAGCACCCCCCTCCTGAACCGTACCAGGCCACGTGCCCTCAACATGGGGAGCATGTCCCCATGTTGATGGGGACAAGGGCCTCATCCCCACAACCCTTGCCCGGTGGTTGTGGGGGTCTTCGGGTGGGGGGCTTATCGGAATCTGGAAGCCCCCTTTAACAAAGGGGGCCCCCAGATTCCGCCCCCCCTATGTGAATTGGTAACGGGTACATTGTACCCCTATCATTTCACAAAGAAAGTGTAAAAATGTTAAAAAAACACACAGACACAGTTGGGAAAGTCCTTTATTAAAAAAGGGACTTACCCTATGATCTGACGGGTGACCCCGCCCCCCTTGTACGTCAGACCCCGCCTACGTCATTGGCTATTCCCCGGCAAGCGGGGAAACCCGTGCTTTCCCAGTGATGTGCGGGTGACCCCCCCTCTGATATAACGCAGTTTTCCCGTTGCATCATAGGGGGCTGGGTAACCCCCTGTGTCTGTGTTTTTTTTTTTTTTTTACACTTTCTTTGTGAAATGATAGGGGTACAATGTTCCTGTTACCAATTCACGTAGGGGGGGCGGTATCTGGGGGTCCCCTTTGTTAAAGGGAGCTTCCAGATTCTGATAAGCCCCCCCGCCCACAGACCCCCACAACCACCGGGCAAGGGTTGTGGGGATGAGGCCCTTGTCCCCATCAGCATGGGAACATCCTCCCCATGTTGAGGGCATGTGTCCTGGTACGGTTCAGGAGGGGGGTGCTCTCTTGTCCCCCCCTCTTTTCCTGCGGCCTGCCAGGTTGCGTGCTCAGATAAGGGTCTGGTATAGATTTTTGGGGGGACCCCACACCATTTTTAGTTTCATTTTGGTGCGGGGTTCCTCTTAAAATCCATACCAGACCTGAAGGGTCTGGTGTGGATTTTTGGGGGGGACCCCACGCCATTTTTTTTAAATTTTGGTTCCCTGCACAAAATGTCATTTTTGAAGGAAAAAAAAGTAATTCAAAACTGCATCTATTAATGAATTGTCGGGTCGGCAATACAGATAAAAATCATTTTTAAAAAAGGGGTTCCTTTGGGTCTGGTATGGCACTTTTCTCTGTATTGACGGGGACCCGGGGATTCATTATAGCCGTGAGTGGTTTTAAATGACTTTTTTTCCTTCAGAAATGACATTTTGTGCAGGGACAATTCTAAACACGGGAAACTAGCACTTTTTTTTGCATTGATACATGTCCCCTGGGGCAGGACCCGGGTCCCCAAACACTTTTTATGACAATAACTTGCATATTAGCCTTTAAAATTAGCACTTTAGATTTCTCCCATAGACTTTTACAGGGTGGTCCGCGGCTTTTTCGAATTTGCCGCGAACACCCCAAATTGTTCGCTGTTCGGCGAACAGGCAATGTTCAAGTCGAACATGAGTTTGACTCAAACTCGAAGCTCATCTCTACTGAAAACGTAGAAACCTCCACATACAGGATTATGTAGGTATTTACAAATGCAGCACTAGATTTCAACTCTAGTTAAGCATAATAGCCCCACTAAATGACAATTGTGCTTAAAATATGCTTACTTGTACAAACCAAGTGGCCCTGGCTTAATATCAATTCTGTACCCACAATTTAACACACCACTGCAGTGTTGTTAATATGTGGTGGTATATGGTTCCCTCTTGGATATTTGTCACGTACCTGGTTCTGAAGCTGAAATGCTGAGAGGGCTTTCCTTGGGACTGAGTGCTTGGTGTCCCTGAAGGCGATAACAGGGAACATGAAAACCAAATAAGCAGAGATTGCCAGCTGTGCCACAGATGAGAGATGGTGGTGTGGAGATCTCTCTGCAGGTGGATGCCAGATGAGGTGAGCAGTAGGACTCAGGAGAGCTGATGGTGGTGCAGACTGCACACAGCAGAAAGCAGCAGGTGAGTATTGAAGGTAGGTACTGCAGGCTGGGTACAGCAGATTAGCACCAAGGCGGATTACAGCAGACAGGGCACAGCAGAAGGTGTAGTTAGGGACGGTAGCAGACATCAGTAAGCCAGTGGTCAGTATGCTAGGTTTTTTTTCCTCTTTTTTAAGCCTTGCACAATAAGACCCATCCTTTTCCCTTTTCCTGGCCATTACACCTTCAATTTATCATCTCTGCTCTATTGCTTCTTTCCCTGCTGCCTACAACTTCCTACGCTTGCCTCCTCTTTGTACCCCCTCCATGTCTACTCAGACTTTGACCCCTTAAAATTTACATATACAGCCACCTGTTTCCTATTTCTTATATTGCTTGTACTCCATTACATAAAAACATGACATTGCTAAACATAGAAACGCAATTTAATTTGTGTATTCACTCACGCTGTCGATTTTTCTTGTTTCCAGCACTGGATGCATGATTACAAAGTACAGTTTTTTTTATAGCTGTATCCTCCTTGTGATGTAATAAAAAATATTGAAACATAAAATATTAGAGTATGTTCACAGCATCAAAGAGAAAAAAAACAAAAATGTAAGCCTCACCTATAGGGCAGCACACTGGCTCAGTGGCTGGACCTTATGGCTCACTGTACTGGTGTTCTCAGTTCATATCCTGGCCAAGACTCTAACTGTGTGGAGTTTGCAAATTCTCCCTATGCTTGCATGAGTTATCTCCAGGTGGTCTTGTTTCCTCCCATGCTCCAAAGGCATGCTGGAAGGTTAATGGGTTGCTGTCTAGATTGGCCTTAGTGTGTGCATGTGAGATAGAGACCTTAGATTGTAAGGTCCCTTCGAGGGCATGAACTGATGTTATTGAATTTACTCTGTGTAAATTGATGGTGCTAAATACTGTAAATACCTGTAACCACTAAATGACACATGTTTAGGCAGAGAACATTTTGTCACAAATGGATTAATCCCCTTTTAAATGAAAATGTACCCACAATTTAGAGTAATGCTATTTACCCTGAAATGACAGAAAATGACCTCCAGATGAAATAATAGGTTACAATGATATGTCCCAGTCCACTTTCTTGGCTGTAGTTTTCTGGAAATGGTTCTTTTTCTAGGGTGCCAGTCACTTTGTAAAATAATCTTAAACAAACAATTTAATTGTAGAACTGCAGTTTTAAGAACGAGAGTGAAGAATAACCAGGATAACCCAAAGGCACACAGTCTAAAAATTCAGAAAGATCCCTTGTTAAATGCTTTGTATGTTTCCACAGACTATTCTGACCTACCGCAACTCATAGATCTTTGGTCTCTTAGGGACCAAGGTTCAAGTGGTATCCTGGTGGTAAAATATACTAAAGCAGGAGAGCTGAGAAGGTTCCTATGTTAATTTCTGAACCAGTCAGTCATCAATCCACTGTCAATGGGGTTTGGCCATAGATAGTAACAACTTGCGCTTGGAAAAATGTTAGAAATGAGAAAACACTCTAGCGACAGTCTGTCTGTTTCCTGAATAGCACAAAAATATAAAGGCACTATCCCTAAAATTAGTATATTCCTATAGATATTAATGAAAATAAGTTGAGCCTGCTGTCACATATTGTTAAAAACTTTAATAAATTGCAGTGTGGCGGCATTTGGTAATCTTTTATTCTTCTGAAATCAATAAAGATCGCTAGCAGTTTTAAACGGGTAGTGTGCTGCAAAGCTACAGCGCTATGTAACTTGCAAAATGTGATTTGGTGATTTGTGATTTGGATTTGATGCTTTTTCTTTTTTTTTTAACAATAGGTAAGTAATGTAGCATCCCAAGAAAAACAAACCAGCAAACAAAATTCATTCACTGGTGTCTCCATGCTTGTATTGCAGAATTATGTATAAAAAAAATAATAATATGGTTTACAATTTTTTTTGTTATACAAAAAAATCATGAAATTAATTTGATAGCTTTATAATAAAAGCTCTTTTTTTTTTGGTTTTAAAGTATTTGTGTAATTTTTTTCACAGAACCATCTTCTAATATACAATTTTTAATCTAATTCCAATTAGATGTGTTGTCTTTATTGTCCAGCAACTAAAATAACCTAGCTGCAGACAAATTATGCTTAATATTTCCCCTATAATATTTTAGATTAAACAGTTATCTATTTCATTTCTTTATGTTATTAAAATGTTCCCATACTAAAATAGAAATCAATTTCTAAGCTGTCCATTTTCTAATTATAGAAGTGTTATCTTTCATACAAATTGTTGCAATCCTGGCATGCAATATGATTATTTGGCAAACTGTATAAACATCTGCTTCTGTTGCTGTCTTCCCTCTTAACCACTTTAGACAAATCGCACATGACCCCAACCCTGAAGTGGATAAGTTGCATGGTGGAGACAATATAGAAGTTCCCTGAATTTTTTAATACTGTTGAGAACCATTACAACCATCAGAAAGACCAGATGGCAGAGATTCTTGACCTTAAGGCCTTTTTAAGGTGGTTTGAGTAATTAATCAGTGTACAGTGTAGCATGCTGGTAAGTAGAACACAGCAGCATTCAATCATAACCTTAGTCAAATGAATTTAGGAAACTGGATTAACAATATGAGATCTTAATATAGCACATTTTCTTGTTAATTGTTTATGTAGGAAAGCAGCTAAATTCATAGCTGAAATACATACTATACAGTATATGAGTTGTACTGTTTTACATTTCAAAGACTTTCATATTTCTACCTTCTTTTAAAAGCCCTATCTGACAGGGATAGAACCTAATCTTTTTTTGCAGAAGTTTCACTCTCATTTACAGGTCTCCCCCTGTGACTGGATAGTGAATCGAAGAAGAGCACACTGCCAGCTTATGTTACCCAATTAATCACATATATAAAGAATGTGATTAGAGCTAATGAATAATAACATGTCAAAGTGGCATATTAAATTTTACAGTGTACAAACGTGCATGTTGAAACAATTATCTACAAGATTAAATGTAGTCTATATACCATTTGTATATAAGGATATAATCAAAAAAGTTCAAAAGGGTAGTCTTACAGAACAACTTTGTTAAATTACTTTCTCATTATTGTTATTAGTCTTGAACTCAATATATTAACTCTTGAACCAACCAGCAGACAAAAGTTATACAAACACTAATGCCCCATACACACGATCATTTTTCATGCCGTTAAAAATGCCATTAAAAAAAATGGCCATTAAAAATGATCGTGTGTATGCTCCAGAGCATTTTTAACGACGTGAAAAACGGGCATTAAAAATTTCGAACATGCTCTCTTTTTTCACGTAGTTTTTCATGTCGTTTTTTTTTAACGACGTGAAAAACGATAGTGTGTATGCTTTAACGACGTGAAAAAAAATGCGCATGCTCAGAATCAAGTATGAGACGGGAGCGCTCGTTCTGGTAAAACTAGCGTTCGTAATGGAGATAGCACATTCATCATGCTGTAACAGACTGAAAAGCACTAGACTGAAAAGAGCGAATCGTCTCTCAACAAACTTTACTAACATGAAGGGTGGCGCCATTCAAACGGAACTTCCCCTTTATAGTGCCGTCGTACGTGGTGTACGTCACTGCGCTTTTCTTGAACATTTTTTAAAATGATGGTGTGTACGCAAGACAGGCTTGAGAGGAAACAAGAAAAAAATGACAAGAAAAACGTCAGTTTTAAAAATGACATTAAAAATGATCGTGTGTATGGGGCATTAGAATGAAAAAAAAAATCCAAATCTAAAAGTTTGTAACACCTGCACTTTATAGTGCTGGATTAAAAAAAAAATATTATAACAAAACAATGCAAATAAAGAAATACTTTAAAAGAGTAAATTGAATTTCACATCACTGCAAAGCCTACAATCCTGCCACCACCTTAAGCCTCTGCTGATGTCAGAAAGAATTATCGTGGCATGGGAACAGACATGCAGCAGTAGATCAGTGGAACACAGCAGGACAAAGGGAAATTATTATTTTAAATAACCCCAGTGAAAAGGTAATTCAAATATGACCTTCACTTAAACAAGGCACTGTACATTACTATAATGCCCCACCACCTGCAGCCTCCGATGACATGAAAAATAATGGGCGGTTTAAAAGATTTTTAGTTGGCTAAAGGATACATACTAAAATGTGGTTGTAAACGGGTTCAATCGGAACAGAGCCAAGTCACTAGGAGTGTACCACAAGGCTCTGTACTAGGTCCTGTTCTATTTAATCTATATGTAAGTGTAGCGGGGTCTCAGTTGAGGCCCATGGACTATGTTACCCAGAACCCCGTTTGGCACCCAGGGTGCATTGTGCCGCCACAGAGACTCATGGGTGGGATATAAAAGGGGAAGGCGAGGCTAAGCCCGGCCTCTTTGGACACCGCGCGGCTGGCAAGAGGACTTCCTGTGCGGACCTGCTGCGAGTCGAGTGCAAGGCCGAAGGCCTGGGCCTTGCGCACTTCCAGAGAGCCTTCCACCTCGCTGCGGAGCCTGTGCGGCATCTGACATCTACCTGCTTCGCGGACGTCAGTTGGACCAGAGATCCGGTTGTGGCAGATCCTGTGTGTGGAGACACAGCGGTGGGAGTCCCGGACTAGGATCGAGTCCGGAGGGGTGAGAGAGCACCTGCTCACAACTATAACCGAGTACTTTTGTTAGGCCTATTGACTGCCTTGGCCCATCTTGTTATACTTGCTATCCTGACAGGAGACTAGTTGCAGAACTGAGTTATATAGTCTCCGGGGAGTTACTTCTATTGCCATAGACCATTATTGGATTACAAATTATTGTTCCTGTATGTGCACCACCGATCGTCTTGCATGCGAAGATTCCTCATTTAAAGACTGAGCTTTAACTGAGTCAGGCCTGACTGGGAGTTTATAGCTTTATTGGGCGCCATATTGCTCACAGGGAGAATAGCTATATGTCAGTGTGTGATAGAGATATATGTACACTATAGTTGACTAGTGTTATTATTACTGCAGGGCTCTGCATGTATGTGTTATATTGTATTGATCGTTACCCTTTATATCCAAGTAAATCTTTTATAGTTAATCCTTCTGGTATTAGCATCCATTACTATATTTCACAACTGTTTGGATTATTGTGGGATTGTTCATGAACAGGTATAGAGCCATACATATATACCACCCCTAGACTAGTTGTGCCAGAGAAGGGTCGAGTAGATTGCCGGGGGTTGGCTGTGCTGTGTACAGGGCCCGAAACAAAACCAGCGGCTCTCTTAGTTTGGGGGTATTGCTACATAAGTCATATAGCTAAAGGGTTGTTGGGCAAGGCATGCCTTTTTGTTGATGATACAAAAATGTGAAATAGGGTTGATATCCATGGAAGTGTCTGTAACATGGAACATGATTTGGCATTGCTGGAAACAATGGAAACTGGAGTTCAATGTTTCTAAACATAAAATATTGCACCTAGTGAAAAAGAATCCATTGATACAACATTGGGGTACAATGTTGGCCAACAATACATAGGAAAAAGATTTGGGGGTACTTATTTTAGATGCAAACAGTGCGGCCAAGTAGTGGGAAAAAACAAATAGCATTTTAGATGCATCCCTAGAGGGGTCTCCAGCAGGAGGAAGGAGGTCCTGATGATTCCCCTATAGGTCTTTAACCACTTAACGACCGCCCACTGTAAATATACGTCGGCAGAATGGCACGGACAGGCACAATCACGTACCTGTACGTGACTGCCTTCGTATGGGTGGGGGGTCCAATCGGACCCCCCTCCGGTACAGTGGGTGGCCGGGATCGCTTCGGGAGCAATCTGTGATGAGGGGGCCGCCATTCGATTCTGGCCACCCCCTCGCGATCGCTCCCAGCGAATCAAATGCTTCCTCGGCCTGTGTGATGTTTACACAGGCAGGAGGAAGTGATGTCATCCCTCATGCGGCGCTCACATATACCGAGTGCCGCATGAGAGAAGATGTCAGGTTAGTGCACAAACACTACACTGACACGAGGACACATAGGAACATAAATCGCCCCCCCAGACACCCCCAGATCACCCCCCAGATCACCCCCCAGCCCCCCAGTCACAGTGTCACTGATTGCAGTGACCATTTATTTACTGATCACTGCAATCAGTGACATTTGTGACTGTAAAAGTGTCAGGGCAGTTAGTTTTAGGTCCAGTGTAGCCCCCTAACCCCCCCTAATAAAGGTTTAACCCCCTGATCACCCCCCAGATAACCCTTTCACCCCCTAGCACCGCTGTCACTAAGCGATCGTTTTTCTGATCGCTGTTTTAGTGTCAGTGATGACGATCGGTAGCCAGTTATTTTTTTTAGGTTCGCCGCAGGTTTTTATAGCGTCGGGTACCCCCATATATTACCTAATAAAGGTTTAACCCCTTGATCGCCCCCCCAGGTAACCCTTTCACCCCCTAGCACCGCTGTCACTAAGCGATTGTTTTTCTGATCGCTGTCTTAGTGTTGGTGATGCCGATAGGTAGCCAGTTATTTTTTTTAGGTTCGCCGCAGGTTTTTATAGCGTCGGGTACCCCCATATATTACCTAATAAAGGATTAACCCCCTGATTGCCCCTAGTTAACCCTTTCACCAGTGATCACCATATAAGTGTTACGGGTGATGCTGGTTAGTTAGTTTGCTTTTTATAGTGTCAGGGCACCCGCCATATATAACCCAATAAAGGTTTAACCCCCTGATCGCCCGGCGGGTGATATCAATTAGGTTTTAGCGTCAGAGAGGGTCTGTGTCACACCCCAGGCAACCTCAGGTTAGTGCCAGTAACACTAACACCCACGCGTGAAGCATACACCTCCCTTAGTGGTATAGTATCTGAACAGATCAATATCTGATCTGATCAGATCTAAACTAGCGTCCCCAGCAGTTTAGGGTTCCCAAAAATGCAGTGTTAGTGGGATCAGCCCAGATACCTGCTAGCACCTGCGTTTTGCCCCTCCGTCCAGCCCAGGCCACCCAAGTGCAGTATCGATCGATCGCTGTCACTTACAAAACACAACACACATAACTGCAGATTTCGCAGAGACAGGCCTGATCCCTGCGACTCCAGTGCTGTAGGAGGTGATTTCACCACCAAAGTAAAAAAAAAAAAGCATATATGCCGAAGCATTGGGGCAGCAGGGGCGGAGGAGCGATTTTGCTCCTAATGCCACGTACATACGGTCGAAATTCCAACGGAGGCTTGCCCGTGGAAAAGTCTGACCGTGTGTGCGGCATAACTTTTGCGGGAGGATGCCCCCATGCTTCGGAATATATAAATGGTGCATGTATGCCCATCATTAGAAGTGGGTGGATGAAGGGCGGTATTCTAATGGTGGGCATACCCACCGATCAATCTCTTTTTTCGTTCAGCCAACAGGCTGCATGAAAAAAAAGATTACAATTAGAGTTGAGCGGACACCTGGATGTTCGGGTTCGACGGATTCGGCCGAACTTCGGAAAAAAGTTCGGGTTTGGGACCGAACTTTAACCCGAACCCGGACCCGAACCCAAACCCCATTGAAGTCAATGGGGACCCGGACTTCTAAGGACTAAAATGGCTCTAAAAAAGTAATGGAAAGGGCTAGAGGGCTGCAAATGGCAGCAAAATGTTTTTAAGAGCATGGCAAGTGCTCTGCAAACAAATGTGGATAGGGAAATAACTTAAAATAACATAAAAAAAATAAAAAAATAAAAAAATATGCTGGAGGCCCCCTTTTCAGCAGAAGAGGTACGGGAAGTCATTAAGAACCTCAGAAACTCAACGGCACGATGCCACACATATGGTGGGAATGCCCCAGAATACGCCCTTTCTGGAATAAATTATTCAATTTAATGGATAAGCTAGTGGGAAAATAAAATACTTTGAAATAAAAATGTAGCGGGGTGCTAAATTTAAGGGAAGTGTTTGAGTGGTAAATAGGCTCAAACACCCTAATTCTGTAGGATTCATGGACCATTTTGTCCTCGGGGGACAGTATTGGTGTTCAGTTCCCTGCGGCCTACAGGTGGCGCTGTCATGGTAGGCTAGGGTTGAACCGCTGATACAGTGCTGTGCCTTTTGTGTCCCCTCTTGGCAGTAGTACAGCGGGGCGGGGAACCTGCTGTGCATGCCGGGAGAGCATATAAAAGGGGCAGACCTTTGGCCTGGGGGCTGATGTCCAGTGGGGTCCACGCCCAGGTGCCTTCGGCCTGGGTGCATGTGTTCCTGTTCCATCTCGGGTACATTTAGCCCGGGGTGAGGTACTATCTTGGAGTTCCTATTGCCCTGGGTATGGAGGCCTAGGTGCGGGAGTAAAGCCTGGAGTCCAGAGCCTTCGTCTGGAGTCCACTAAGGGTCGAGGAGTCTTAGGGTACCGCCTCGTGTATGGGACCATGTTCCAGGGAAGGGAGGATCATTCTGATGGACCGATGCGGGAGTCACGGTGAAGGAAGGGTCTGTTGACTCCCTGGAGAGATGTCTTCCCCTTGATATGGGCTAGGTTCGTAGAAGGAGAAGCTCAAGGTCATCTTGACTGTATCAGAGGCCTTATTCACCCGGGCCGGGGCAGGGGCCTTATACACCCTGGTCTGTGGCAGAGACCAAAGTTCTCCAGGTCCGTGGCAGGGGCCTTGTACACCCGGTCTGTGGCAGAGACCAACCTCAAGGTCTGTGGCAGAGACCGTGCACCTAAAACTGTTTGAGAAACCTAAGCAGTGAAGTGAATGTGCTACGTTTGTGCCTGGACCTCCTCCACACCTTAAGCTGTCCTGTTTCTTTGCTCTAACCTTTTCTATCCGAGTAGAGTTTATTTTGCCATGAGAGAATAAGAGTTGTAATTTCAGCTGGTGTGGACATTGACTTTACTGGGAATTAAAGGACTTGCCTCTACCTACAGTAGAGGTGAGAATCATCCTCTGGAGGAGTTTTGACTCCGGCTGTGGACACGGCCCGTCAAGTACACCGCTCAACCTCTTTATATAGGAGGGTACAGGCTGGTAGTGCGGTGTGCCTTTCTCCCTCCTGCGAGGAGCCAACAACATAAAGGCAGGTAAGGGGGAAAGGATCTGTGCGCTACAAAAAAATAAAATGAAAATTATAATCTTGACCTAGGAGGACGAGGTCCATATGGAGTAGGAGGTTGAGGTGGCGGTGGATGTGGCTGTGTAGGTGGAAGCGGCGGTGGAGGAGGACGAGGTAGCCAACACTGGTTCAAAAATACAACAATGGCTGGGTAAGGCCGGTGATGTGTCGAATTCTGTCCCCCGTCAAATAGTGTCCACCCTGTACTGCGCTTGCTCAGTATGTAGGACAAGGGGATTTCGAAAATCTCCCAAGACGAACAGCGCCTGCGTGGTGAGTTCAGGTGAAGGCCACACCATCCATGGTTCAAGCCGAGCCAAGTGAGGCCGTGCCCGAAGCGTGGCGATCGAACCGAGCCCGTGAGGGGCCCTGTTACTATGTGCTACCGTATGTCCACTTGGATGGTGGGGCTTGAACCTGCACACACTGCGCAGGCGCCGTTCATCTTCGGAGATTTTGTGAATCTCCTTGTCCTCTGTTCTGCGCAAGCGCTGCGCCTTCGCAGTATGGGCCGGACACAATCCGATGGCCGGACAGTTTTTGTCACAACACCGGTATACATGTCTATTCTGCACAAGGTACGGACAAGTCCTGTGGGATCCATGCCTGGTTCATTTTAATGAACGTGAGCTTGTCCACATTGGCTCTGGACAGGCGGCTGCGCTTGTCTGTGATAACGCCCCCTGCCGTGCTAAATACACGTTCAGATAATACACTGGCTGCAGGGCAGGCCAGCACCTCCAAGGCATAAAGGGCAAGCTCAGGCCATGTGCCCAATTTGGAGACCCAGAAGTTAAAGGGGGCAGACCCGTCATCCAGTACGTGTAGGCCTGTGGACACATACTGCTCAACCATGTTGGTGAAATGCTGCCTCCTGCAAAGACGTTCCATCTCAGCTGGTGGTGCTGGTTGTTGTGGCGTGCTGACAAAACTTTTCCACATTTCAGCCATGCTAACCCTGCCTTCTGAGGTGCTGCCGGTGCCCCTGATGCGTTGGCGACCTCTTCCTCCTCCTCTGCCTTCGACTTGTGCTTCCACCGTCCGCCCGCTGTCAGGTGGGAATGCCACCAGCAGCGCGTCTACCAGCGTGCACTTGTACTCGCGCATTTTACGATCCCGCTTCAGTGAGGGAATTAAGGACGGTACATTGTCCTTGTAACGGGGATCCAGCAGGGTGGCCACCCAGTAATCAGCACCAGTTAAAATGTGGGCAACTCGGCGGTCATTGTGGAAACACTGCAGCATGTAATCGCTCATGTGTGCCAGGCTTCCCAGAGGCAAAGAAAAGCTGTCCTCTGTGGGAGGTGTATCGTCTGTGTCCTCTGTATCCCCCCAGCCACGCACCAGTGATGGCCACGAGCTGGTCTGGGTGCCACCCTGCTGTGAAAATGGCTCCTCCTCCTCCTCCTCCATCTCCTCCTCCACCTTGTCATCCTCCAGAACTGTGCCCTTTGTGCCGGACAATTGTGTACCTGGCGTTTGTTGGTGCAGGAACCCACCCTCGTAGCCACTTGTGAAAGACTGCCCTGAAAGCCTTTGAAATGATCCCGCTTACTCCTCCTCCTCCTCATCCTCCTGTGCCACATCCTCTTCCATCATCGCCTGAAGCATTTTTTCAAGGAGGCATAGAACTGGGATAGTAACGCTGAGAACGGCGTCATTGGCACTGGACATGTTGGTGGAGTGCTCGAAACAGCGCAACAAGGCACACAGGTCTCGCATGGAGGCCCAGTTATTGGTGGTGAAATGGTGCTGTTCCGCAGAGCGACTCACGCGTGATTGCTGCAGCTGAAACTCCACTATCGCCTGCTGCTGCTCGCACAGTCTGGCCAGCATGTGCAAGGTGGAGTTCCACCTTGTGGGCACGTCACATATGAGGCGGTGAGCGGGAAGGCCGAAGTTACGCTGCAGCGCTGACAGGCGAGCAGCAGCAGGGTGAGAACGCCGAAAGTGCGCACACACAGCCTGCACTTTCTGCAGCAGCTCTGGCATATTGGGGTAATTTTTAAGGAACCTCTGGACCACCAAGTTCAGCACATGCGCCAGGCAAGGGATGTGCGTCAAACCGGCTAGGCCCAGAGCTGCTACGAGATTTCGCCCATTATCGCACACCACCAGGCCGGGCTTGAGGCTCACTGACAGCAACCACTCATTGGTCTGTTGTTCCATGTCCCTCCACAACTCCTGCGCGGTGTGGGGTTTTTCCCCCAAACAGGAAAGTTTTAAAACTGCCTGCTGTCGTTTACCCCTGGCTGTGCTGAAATTGGTGGTGAAGGTGTTACGCTGACCGGATGAGGAGGCGGTAGAGGATGAAGAAGCGGAGTAGGAGGAGTTAGCAACAGGAGGCAAACTGAAGCGCCCTGCAATCCTCGGTGGTGGAAGGACATGCACCAAACTGCTATCTGCCTCAGACCCAGCCGCCACTGCATTTACCCAGTGTGCTGTTAGGGAGATATAACGTCCCTGACCGTGCTTACTGGTCCACGCATCCGTAGTTAGGTGGACCTTGCCACAGATGGCGTTGCGCAGTGCACACCTGATTTTGTCCCCCACTTGGCGGCTGGGCACGACGTACTGTGGGACAGCCAATGCCATCAGGCTTTTAAAACTCTGCGTCTCCACCAGACGGAATGGCAGCATTTCAAAGGCCAGGAGTTTTGAAATGCTGGCATTCAGGGCCAGGGATCGCGGGTGGCTAGGGGGGTACTTCCTCTTCCGCTCCAATGTTTGGGAGATAGAGAGCTGAACGCTTCCATGGAACATTGTGGAGATGGTTGGTGACCCAGGTGGTAGTGTTGCTGGCAGATCCTCTGTTTGCGGGGTGGCAGGTGCCACTGTCACTACAGAGGTGGATGAAGAGGCCGAGACTGCAGCAGAAGAGGAAGCAGGAGGAGCCAGAGACCTTTCTTGGTTTTTGAGGTGTCTACTCCACTGCAGCTCGTGCTTTGCACTTAGATGCCTGGTCATGCAGGTTGTACTCAGGTTGAGAACGTTTATGCCTCGCTTCAGGCTCTGATTGCACAGTGTGCAAACCACTTGTGTCTTGTCATCAGCACATTGTGTGAAGAACTGCCACGCTAGGGAACTCCTTGGACCTGGCTTTGGTGTGCTCGGTCCCTTGCTGCGTTGGGCAGTAGCAGACATACTGTCTAGGGGACGGACGCTCCGCTTTTGCACCCTGCTCCCTCTTCTGCTGTGCTGGTGGCTCTGTGCGACCACCGCCTCTTCCTCCAAACTACACTGGTCACCTGCATAACGTTGATTCCATGTGGGGTCGAGGACCTCATCGTCCTCCACATCATCTTCCACCCAGTCTTCACCCCTGCCCTCCTTGTCTGTCTGCACAATTGCGAAAGCAGCAGCAGTTGGCACCTGTGTTTTGTCATCATCCGAGACGTGCTGCGATGGTCCTCCCATGTACTCATCATGAAACATAAGTGGTTGGGCATCGGTGCACTCAATCTCTTCCACTTCTGGGGCAGGGCTAGGTGGATGGCCCTGGGAAACCCTGCTAACAGAGTCATCGAAAAGCAGAAGAGACTGCTGCATGATTTGGGGTTCAGACTGCTTGGCTGATTTGCAAGAGGGTGAGGTGAAAGACTGATGGACATTAGTGATGAGCCGAACACCCCCGGGTTCGGTTCGCACCAGAACCCGCGAACGGACCGAAAGTTCGAACGAACATTAGAACCCTATTAAATACAATGGATGCGAACGTTCGAATTCTAAAGTGCTAATTATAACAACTATTATGCATGTTATTGTCCTAAAAAGGGTTTGGGAACCCGGGTTCTGCACCAGGGGACATGTATCAATGCAAAAAGAAGTTTTAAAAACGGTCGTTTTTCGGGAGCAGTCATTTTAATGATGCATAAAGTGAAAAAAAAAAAGTCAAATATTCCTTTAAATATCGTACCTGGGGGGTGTCTAAAGTATGCCTGTGAAGTGCCACGTGTTTCCCGTGTTTAGAACTGTCCCTGCACAAAATGACACTTCTAAAGGAAAAAAAAGCCATTTAAAACTGCTTGCGGCTTTAATGTAATGTCTGGTCCCGGTAATATGGATGAAATTCTTTAAGAAAAATGGCATAGCTACCCCATGACCCCCCCCCCTACCCCAGCCCATTACCAGCCCCTTTGGGTCTTGTATGGATATTAAGGGGAACCCCGCACATAAAATAAAAAAGGCCCTATATACTCTGAACAGCCCTATACAGGCGGTGCATACAAGACAGGGACTGTAGGTTTGTTCTTATGTAGAGTCTGTTTGTAATTTTGAACAGGTACATTGTTGAAGTGTAGCTCCAGACCAAAAATCTATTTTTAAACTTTTTGGAAAACATAGGTAAGGGTTATCACCCCTGTAACATTTGTTTTGCTGTCTGTGCCCCTGTTCAGAACATTTCACCTCACTTTCCGTCCCAATGACAACTGTTTTTGAAATGTGGTGTTTTTCTTGAAACAAGGATTGCTGATAAAGCATCAGTACAGAGGAGACACCTTTCTCCCATATTTATTCTTACAGGAGAGAATTTTCCTTCCTAGTGGTAGATTTCCTCTCACTTCCTGTTGTCTTCTTGCGTTTGCAAGTAGGAGTCGTTTGTAAGTTGGATGTTTGAAAGTAGGGACCTGCCGTATATACTCTGCAGAAATAGGCCCCTTAGTTGTTGGTGTTGGCACAACACTGTAAGCACTCACAGTTACTCTTGGTTGGTGCTGGAACGCCCTGCTGTCAACTATTATATCAGGAATTTTAATTACATATAATTGTTGAACAGTGGTAGTAAAAATTGGGCCTTTGATGGTGGTGCTGGTGCCACAACACTGTAAGCCCTGACAGTTACTCTTGGTGGGTGCAGCAATGGGCCCTGCTGTGAATTATTAGATCAAGAATTGTAATTACATGCCCCTGTTGAACAGGGGCTGAAAAATTGGGCCTTAGGCACTGGTGGCACAACACTGCAACCCCTCACAGATACTGTACTTGGAGCACAGCAATGAGCCCTGTTGCAAAGTATTGCTTCAAAAATTGTAATGACACGCCCCTGTTAAACAGGGGCTGAAAAATTGGGCCTTAGGCACTGGTGGCACAACACTGCAACTCCTCACAGATACTGTACTTGGAGCACACCAATGAGCCCTGTTGCAAAGTATTGCTTCAAAAATTGTAATGACACGCCCCTGTTAAACAGGGGCTGAAAAATTGGGCCTTAGGCACTGGTGGCACAACACTGCAACTCCTCACAGATACTGTACTTGGAGCACAGCAATGAGCCCTGTTGCAAAGTATTGCTTCAAAAATTGTAATGACACGCCCCTGTTAAACAGGGGCTGAAAAATTGGGCCTTAGGCACTGGTGGCACAACACTGCAACTCCTCACAGATACTGTACTTGGAGCACACCAATGAGCCCTGTTGCAAAGTATTGCTTCAAAAATTGTAATGACACGCCCCTGTTAAACAGGGGCTGAAAAATTGGGCCTTAGGCACTGGTGGCACAACACTGCAACTCCTCACAGATACTGTACTTGGAGCACAGCAATGAGCCCTGTTGCAAAGTATTGCTTCAAAAATTGTAATTACACGCCCCTGTTAAACAGGGGCTGAAAAATTGGGCGTTAGGCACTGGTGGCGGCACCCATAAACAAAAATGATCTTACAAGCTATCATCATCAATCGTATCATTGAGGACTCGGAGGAGGAGGATAGCCAGTCAACATAACAGCACAGGCACTCAGCATCAGCATCAGTCTTGAAGGGATGTGACATGTTAAAATCAATTAGTCTGTTATATCAGCATCAGGTGTGTGGTAGCTGGTGGTGATCCAAGACTGGTTCATCTTGATGAAAGTCAGTCGATCAACCGAGTCGGTGGACAGGCGCACCCTGTGATCCGTGACAAATCCTCCAGCAGCACTGAATGTGCGTTCCGAAAGAACGCTGGATGCAGGACAGGCCAGTAGCTCAATTGCATACTGTGCAAGCTCTGGCCAGTGATCCATCCTCAAGACCCAGTAAGCCAGAGGATTTTCGGTGGGGAAGGTGTCCAAGTCTGACCTTGCCCCTAGATATTCCTGCACCATGTTTATCAGACGCTGGCGATGGTTGCTGGAACCGATCATACTTTGGGGCTGCGGACTAAAGAATTGTCTGAACGCATCGGTCAGACGGCCACCTTCCCCACCGCTCCTTCTTTGACTGGCCGAAGCCTCAGCAACTCGTTGTCCAGGACCAGGAGTTTGCAACCTCCCAGTCTCTGGGAACGCGTTGCACAGACCTTTCTGCAAGGCCTCCCGGAGTTGTCTCATCCTCTGCTCCCTCTGCAACGGTAACATAAGGTCCGCAACCTTACCCTTGTACCGTGGATCAAGGAGAGTGGCCAGCCAGTAATGGTCCCTCTCCTTGATCCGAAGAATACGAGGATCCTTCCGCAGACTTTGCAGGATCAGGGAGGCCATGCAGCGTAGTTTTGCTGAGGCATTCGCTCCGGAGTCCTCTGGGTCACTAAGGACGACATGATCCGCAGCCACCTCCTCCCAGCCACGTACAAGTCCACTGGTTTCTTGGGACTGTAAATCATCCCTAAAAGACTGCTGCTGATGATGCTGAGTGCCAGCCTCCACCTCCATGCTGACACAATCCTCCTCCTCCTCCTCCTCCTCCTCCTCCTCCTCTTCCTGTGCGATGGGTGGGACAGAAGGAACACTGTCTGGGTAAAGGGGGCCTTGAGAGGCAAGGAAGTCCTCCTCTTCCTGCCTCTGTTCTGCCTCAAGTGCCCTGTCCATTATTCCACGCAGCGTGTGCTCCAACAGGTGGACAAGAGGTACAGTGTCACTGATGCATGCACTGTCACTGCTCACCATCCTCGTGGCCTCCTCAAATGGTGCCAGGACAGTGCATGCATCCCTGATCATGCCCCACTGGCGTGGAGAAAAAAAACCAAGCTCCCCTGACCCTGTCCTGGTGCCGTAGTCGCACAGGTACTCATTGATGGCCCTCTGCTGCGTGTGCAGCCGCTGCAGCATGGCCAACGTTGAGTTCCACCTGGTGGGCATGTCACATATAAGGCGGTTCTTGGGCAGGTTCAACTCCTTTTGCAGCTCAGCCAGGCGAGCACTGGCATTATAAGATCTGCGGAAATGCACACAGACTTTCCTGGCCTGCCTCAGGACATCCTGTAAGCCCGGGTACCTGCCCAAGAAGCGCTGCACCACCAGGTTAAGGACGTGAGCCACACAGGGCACATGGGTCAGTTGTCCCTGTCGGAGGGCGGAGAGGAGGTTGGTGCCATTGTCGCAAACCACCATTCCTGGCTTAAGCTGGCGTGGCGTCAACCACCTCTCGGCCTGGCCCTGCAGAGCAGACAGGACCTCTGCCCCAGTGTGGCTTCTGTCCCCCAAACACACCAGCGCAAGCACGGCATGGCATCTTTTTGCCTGCGTACTTGCGTAGCCCCGTGAACGGCTACGGAGCACCGCTGGTTCATAGGACAAACCACAGGAAGAGGCCATGGAGGAAGAAGAAGAGGAGGGGGTGGAGGAGAGAGGTGTGTCACAACCAGTAGTAGCATTTTGGAGGCGTGGCGGTGGGACAACCTCCAACACTACTGCACCTTGTCCTGAATCCTTCCCAGCTGCCAAAAGAGTGACCCAATGGGCCGTGAAAGAAAGGTAACGTCCCTGTCCATGCCTGCTGGACCATGAGTCAGCGGTAATATGCACCTTACCGCTGACCGCCCTGTCCAGCGAGGCCAAGACATTGCCTTCCACATGCCGGTAGAGAGCCGGAATAGCCTTCCGTGAGAAAAAGTGGCGTTTGGGAACCTGCCACTGAGGAACTGCACATTGCACAAACTCACGGAAGGGGGCCGAGTCTACCAACTGAAAAGGCAGCAGTTGAAGCGCTAGCAATTTAGCCAAGCTAGCATTCAACCGCTGGGCATGTGGATGGCTGGGAGTGAACTTCTTTCGACGGTCCAGCAGCTGGGGCAGGGAAATTTGCCTGCTAGAATCGGACGTCGGTGTACTGCTAGCAGAGTGGGCGCAAGTACTTGGCTGTGACACACCTAATTCTACACCTTCATTCCTCTCAGTGCATGTTTCAGAGAGGACTGAAGTTATAGTGGGGTTGGAGATCCCAGCTGATGCGGTGCAAGGAGAGGTCCGCTTTGTTCTTTGGTGTGGGTCTTTGAGGTAGGCTTGCCAACGAGCTGCATGGCAGGTCAACATATGTCTGGTCAGGCATGTGGTACCCAAGCGGCTGATGTTTTGGCCACGCGATATACGCTTGAGACATATGTTGCAAACAGCAGCTGTGCGATCTGATGCACTAGCCTCAAAAAAGGCCCACACCAAAGAACTTTTTGAATGACGGGCAGAGGCAGCGCCCTGCACAGGCGGAGCTCTGCGGTGTGATTCCGTCGGTGTACTGCCCTTACGCTGGCCACCAAAGGGCATCCTGCCTCGTTGGAGATGTGCCTCCTCCTCATCCTCCTCCTCCTCCTCTCTCCTATTAGGCACCCACGTGGAGTCAGTGACCTCATCATCCCCTCCCTCCTCATCACTGGAGCCAATCTGGCAGTATGCTGCAGCTGCTGGAACATGACTGCCAGATTGGTGTCCTTCTTGAGCATCCCCTCTGTCTGCTCTCACGCTACTGCCTTCCTCTAGCTGGGTTTCATCATCAGACCCTTCGAAACGCTGGGCATCCTCCTGGAGCATGTACCCAACACTGTGCTGAAACAGTTCGGGGGACTCCTCAGGAGGAGGACATGGTGGGTCTAGGGAAGGAGTGACTGATGATTTGTCTGACATTGATACCAGGGAAGACGACGCTTTGGCAGCTGCTTTTCCAGTACCCTGAGCCTGGGTGAGAGAGGATGAGGAGGAGGAGGAGGGCTTGGTCATCCACTCTACCAAGTCTTCGGCATGATGTGGCTCAACATGTCCAGCTGCCGAAAAGAAGGACAAGCGTGTCCCATGGCCATGTGCTGATGACAATGCACCGCGTCCACGACCAGCACTGTTGCCCCCAGACACAGAGCCTGCTTGCCCTCTTTTATTGCCTCCTGACTGTCTGCCTCTCCTTGTTTGCCTTCCAGACATTCTAATAGATGGCCTGCAGGGAGATGGGAAAAAAGCAATAAGGGCTACCTTCAGGTGTCCTTCTCTGTCCCTTGAAACAAGGACTTTCACAGTGAAAGAAACTGACACTCTCCCTACCTACAGTTTTCTGTCCCTAGAATAAATGTTTTTTTTAAGCACAATATAGCACAAGGACAATTCACTCACTGTCCTTCCAGGTCCCTGGAAACAAGGACTTGCAGAGTGAAATAAACTGACACTCTCCCTACCTACAGTTTTCTGTCCCTAGAATAAATGTTTTTTTTAAGCACAATATAGCACAAGGACAATTCACTCACTGTCCTTACAGGTCCCTGGAAACAAGGACTTGCAGAGTGAAAGAAAAAAAACACTCTCCCTACCTACAGTTTTCTGTCCCTAGAAAAAATGTTTTTTTTAATCACAATATAACACAAGGACAATTCACTCACTGTCCTTCCAGGTCCCTGGAAACAAGGACTTGCAGAGTGAAATAAACTGACACTCTCCCTACCTACAGTTTTCTGTCCCTAGAATAAATGTTTTTTTTAAGCACAATATAGCACAAGGACAATTCACTCACTGTCCTTACAGGTCCCTGGAAACAAGGACTTGCAGAGTGAAAGAAAAAAAACACTCTCCCTACCTACAGTTTTCTGTCCCTAGAAAAAATGTTTTTTTTAATCACAATATAGCACAAGGACAATTCACTCACTGTCCTTCCAGGTCCCTGGAAACAAGGACTTGCAGAGTGAAATAAACTGACACTCTCCCTACCTACAGTTTTCTGTCCCTAGAATAAATGTTTTTTTTAAGCACAATATAGCACAAGGACAATTCACTCACTGTCCTTACAGGTCCCTGGAAACAAGGACTTGCAGAGTGAAAGAAAAAAAACACTCTCCCTACCTACAGTTTTCTGTCCCTAGAAAAAATGTTTTTTTTAATCACAATATAGCACAAGGACAATTCACTCACTGTCCTTACAGGTCCCTGGAAACAAGGACTTGCAGAGTGAAAGAAAAAAAACACTCTCCCTACCTACAGTTTTCTGTCCCTAGAAAAAATGTTTTTTTTAATCACAATATAACACAAGGACAATTCACTCACTGTCCTTCCAGGTCCCTGGAAACAAGGACTTGCAGAGTGAAATAAACTGACACTCTCCCTACCTACAGTTTTCTGTCCCTAGAATAAATGTTTTTTTTAAGCACAATATAGCACAAGGACAATTCACTCACTGTCCTTACAGGTCCCTGGAAACAAGGACTTGCAGAGTGAAAGAAAAAAAACACTCTCCCTACCTACAGTTTTCTGTCCCTAGAAAAAATGTTTTTTTTAATCACAATATAACACAAGGACAATTCACTCACTGTCCTTCCAGGTCCCTGGAAACAAGGACTTGCAGAGTGAAATAAACTGACACTCTCCCTACCTACAGTTTTCTGTCCCTAGAATAAATGTTTTTTTTAAGCACAATATAGCACAAGGACAATTCACTCACTGTCCTTACAGGTCCCTGGAAACAAGGACTTGCAGAGTGAAAGAAAAAAAACACTCTCCCTACCTACAGTTTTCTGTCCCTAGAAAAAATGTTTTTTTTAATCACAATATAGCACAAGGACAATTCACTCACTGTCCTTACAGGTCCCTGGAAACAAGGACTTGCAGAGTGAAAGAAAAAAAACACTCTCCCTACCTACAGTTTTCTGTCCCTAGAAAAAATGTTTTTTTTAATCACAATATAACACAAGGACAATTCACTCACTGTCCTTCCAGGTCCCTGGAAACAAGGACTTGCAGAGTGAAATAAACTGACACTCTCCCTACCTACAGTTTTCTGTCCCTAGAATAAATGTTTTTTTTAAGCACAATATAGCACAAGGACAATTCACTCACTGTCCTTACAGGTCCCTGGAAACAAGGACTTGCAGAGTGAAAGAAAAAAAACACTCTCCCTACCTACAGTTTTCTGTCCCTAGAAAAAATGTTTTTTTTAATCACAATATAGCACAAGGACAATTCACTCACTGTCCTTCCAGGTCCCTGGAAACAAGGACTTGCAGAGTGAAATAAACTGACACTCTCCCTACCTACAGTTTTCTGTCCCTAGAATAAATGTTTTTTTTAAGCACAATATAGCACAAGGACAATTCACTCACTGTCCTTACAGGTCCCTGGAAACAAGGACTTGCAGAGTGAAAGAAAAAAAACACTCTCCCTACCTACAGTTTTCTGTCCCTAGAAAAAATGTTTTTTTTAATCACAATATAGCACAAGGACAATTCACTCACTGTCCTTACAGGTCCCTGGAAACAAGGACTTGCAGAGTGAAAGAAACTGACACTGTCCCTACCTACAGTTTTCTGTCCCTAGAATAAATGTTTTTTTTAAGCACAATATAGCACAAGGAGAATTCACTCACTGTCCTTCCAGGTCCCTGGAAACAAGGACTTGCAGAGTGAAATAAACTGACACTCTCCCTACCTACAGTTTTCTGTCCCTAGAATAAATGTTTTTTTTAAGCACAATATAGCACAAGGACAATTCACTCACTGTCCTTACAGGTCCCTGGAAACAAGGACTTGCAGAGTGAAAGAAACTGACACTCTCCCTACCTACAGTTTTCTGTCCCTAGAATAAATGTTTTTTTAAGCACAATATAGCACAAGGACAATTCACTCACTGTCCTTCCAGGTCCCTGGAAACAAGGACTTGCAGAGTGAAAGAAACTGACACTGTCCCTACCTACAGTTTTCTGTCCCTAGAATAAACGTTTTTTTTAAGCACACTATAGCACAAGCACAAAACACACTGACACTCTCCCTACCTATCCTTCTCTTTCCCTAAACTAAAGGAATCCAGGTTAAGCAAGAAAGAAATAACAGTCACTGTCCCTGCCTATGCTGCTCTATCCCTGCTCCGGAACACACTACACTAGGCCGCCGTGCTGGCGGCCTTTTATAGTGTGGGGCGTGTACTAAACACCCTCAGCAATAATTGGCCACAGGCATCCTGCCTGTGGCCAATCATTGCTCTCCTCGCTGCCGGCGCTGTGATTGGCCAAGCATGCGGGGTCACAGTGCATGCTTGGCCAATCACAGCGCCTGGATGACACTGCGATGGCGTAGTGCATTGTGGGCCGTTCGCGTCACTCGAATTTGGCGCGAACGGCCCAAATCGTTCGATCTTCGTCGAACGATCGAACAGCCGATGTTCGAGTCGAACGTATGTTCGACTCGAACACGAAGCTCATCCCTAATGGACATGGGTTTAGAGGTGCCAACTCTGATCTTTCATCAGAAGAGTGGGTGGGAGACAATGTGAAGGAACCCGAGGCACTGTCAGCAACCCAATCTACTATCGCCTGTACTTGTCCTGGCCTAAACATTCGTACAGCCTCATTAGGCGCGACAAAATACCGCCGCAGGCTCGGTCGCCTACTCGCACCTGAGGAAGGTGTTTCACTTGTGCGTGTATCTGGCACAGATCCACCACGTCCTCTCTCTGCAACAGGAGCTCCACCAGCAGCACCACGACCGGGGCCACCACGTCCCTTTGACCTTCTCCTCATATTTTCCAAATTTAGGATCTTGCCCTAAATGGGTGTTTTTGGAAGAGCAGAACACTCCCACAGTACGTAACCGCTGAATCGCACAGCTACAGAACTGCAGAAAATGCTATTAAAAAAAAATGTTGTTTTTTTAGTATAGCACAGTAGGAGAAAACTATATAGAAATTGTTTATTTCACACACCTCCACATATGTATAACACACTGCAAACTATTTTTTGTGCCCCTAAACTGCGTTTTTTGGAAGAGCAGAACACACCCACAGTATGTAACCGCTGAATCGCACAGCTACAGAACTGCAGAAAATGCTATTCAAAAAAAATGTTGTTTTTTTAGTATAGCACAGTAGGAGAAAACTATATAGAAATTGTTTATTTCACACACCTCCACATATGTATAACACACTGCAAACTATTTTTTGTGCCCCTAAACTGCGTTTTTTGGAAGAGCAGAACACACCCACAGTACGTAACCGCTGAATCGCACAGCTACAGAACTGCAGAAAATGCTATTCAAAAAAAATGTTGTTTTTTTAGTATAGCACAGTAGGAGAAAACTATATAGAAATTGTTTATTTCACACACCTCCACATATGTATAACACACTGCAAACAATTTTTTGTGCCCCTAAATGGCGTTTTTTGGAAGAGCAGAACACACCCACAGTACGTAACCGCTGAATCGCACAGCTACAGAACTGCAGAAAATGCTATTCAAAAAAAATGTTGTTTTTTTAGTATAGCACAGTAGGAGAAAACTATATAGAAATTGTTTATTTCACACACCTCCACATATGTATAACACACTGCAAACTATTTTTTGTGGCCCTAAACTGCGTTTTTTGGAAGAGCAGAACACACCCACAGTACGTAACCGCTGAATCGCACAGCTACAGAACTGCAGAAAATGCTATTCAAAAAAAATGTTGTTTTTTTAGTATAGCACAGTAGGAGAAAACTATATAGAAATTGTTTATTTCACACACCTCCACATATGTATAACACACTGCAAACTATTTTTTGTGCCCCTAAATGGCGTTTTTTGGAAGAGCAGAACACACCCACAGTACGTAACCGCTGAATCGCACAGCTACAGAACTGCATAAAATGCTATTTAAAAAAAAATGTTTTTTTTTTAGTATAGCACAGTAGGAGAAAACTATATAGAAATTGTTTATTTCACACACCTCCACATATGTATAACACAATGCAAAATATTTTTTGTGCCCCTAAATGGCGTTTTTTGGAAGAGCAGAACACACCCACAGTACGTAACCGCTGAATCGCACAGCTACAGAACTGCAGAAAATGCTATTCAAAAAAAATTTTGTTTTTTTAGTATAGCACAGTAGGAGAAAACTATATAGAAATTGTTTATTTCACACACCTCCACATATGTATAACACACTGCAAACTATTTTTTGTGGCCCTGAATGGCTCTTTTTGCAAGCTTACATTAAAGTGCAATTTTTTTTTTTTTTTTGCCCTTAACGGGTCTTTTTTTGCACGAGCAAAATAAAATGCAATTTTTTATTTTTTTTTGCCCTATGGGTCTTTTGGAAAAGAGCACAATAAAGTGCCTCTTTTTTTTCCCCCTAAATGGATCTTTTTCAAAGAGCAGAATACACCCACAGTATGGAAACGGTGTATCTCTCAACGTAATATATGCAGTGCTGGTGCACTGAGCTTGCAGATAAAAGGTAGATTTTCTCTGACACTGGGCTCATGGCAGTGTAAAAAGACTGTGCACTGCAACACAAACAGGTAAACCTATGCAGATCGCTGATTTTAATCTCTGAATCTGGACTCCTATATAATATATCTCTCTCCCTGAAAGCACCAACAGGAACCTGGCCCAACACTACACTATCTCTCTATCTTTTCCCTCAGATTGCAGAATCAGGACTACCTCATGTATTTTACAATCTCTCCCTATTAGCAACAGCAGCAGCCAAGATTCTCTCCCTATCTATTCTGAAGCAGAGTGATGTGTGTGCTGTGTGCCTCTAGCTTATATAGAAGCTGGGTCACATGTTGCACTGACCAATCACAGCCATGCCATTAGTAGGCATGGCTATGATGGCTTCTAAGGGCACACCAGCTAATCAAAAGGTGATTGGCTGGCCCCTGAAGCATTTCTGACTGTGTAATTAGATTGCCGAACCCGAACCCGGACTTTTGCGCAAAGTCTGGGTTCAGGTTCAGGTTCGGGAAAAAGCTAAAGTTCGGGTTCGCTCAACACTAATTACAATACATGTCCAACAAGGACCAGCATGTTGCTGGAATTTGAATGGTTATACCAGATTGATGCCTGCGGGTTTAGGTATCATCTTGGTATCATTCTTTTCAGCCAGCGGCCGGCTTTCATGTAAAAGCAATCCTAGTGGCTAATTAGCCTCTGGACTGCTTTTACAAGCAGTGGGAGGGAATGTCCCCCCCCGGATATAAAAAGCGCCATTGGGAAATTGGGAAAGCATTTTATCACACCGATCTTGGTGTGGTCAGATGCTTTGAGGGCAGGGGAAAGATCTAGGGTCTTATAGACCCCATTTTTTTCTAAAAAAGAGTACCTGTCACTACCTATTGCTATCATAGGGGATATTTACATTCCATGAGATAACAATAAAAATGATTAAAAATATATATATATATGGAAGGAACAGTTTAAAAATAAAATAAAAAAGCAAAATTAATTAAAAAAAAAAAAGCACCCCTGTCCTGCCCTGCTCTTGCGCAATGGCGAACGCAAGCGTCGGTCTGGCGTCATATGTAAACAGCAATTGCACCATGCATGTGAGGTATCACCGCGAAGGTCAGATCGAGGGCAGTAATTTTAGCAGTAGACCTCCTCTGTACATCTAACGTGGTAAACTTTAAAGGCTTTTAAAAATGTATGTAGTTTGTCGCCAATGCGCGTTTGTGCGAAATTTTAAAGCATGTCGTGTTTGGTATCTATGAACTCGGCCTAAGATCATCTTTTTTATTTAATCAAACATTTGGGCAATATAGTGTGTTTTAGTGCATTAAAATTAAAAAAAGTGTATTTTTTCCCCAAAAAATGCGTTTGAAAAATCGCTGCGCAAATACTGTGTGGAAAAAAAAATTCAACACCCACCATTTTAATCTGTAGGGCCTTTGCTTTAAAAAAATATGTAATGTTTGGGGGTTCAACATAATTTTCTTGCAAAAAAAAATATGTTTTCATGTAAACAAAAAGTGTCAGAAAGGGCTTTGTCTATAAGTGGTTAGAAGAGTGGATGTAAGCTTCCTAATGTTGTGTATAAAATGCCAGAACAGTTTAAAACCCCCCCAAATGACCCCATTTTGGAAAGTAGACATCCCAAGCTATATACTGAGAGGCATGTCGAGTCCATTGAATATTTTATATGTTGACACAAGTTGCGGAAATAAGACAATTTTTAATTTTTTTTTATTTATTTTTTGCACAAAGTTGTCACTAAATGATATATTGCTCAAACATACCATGGGCATATGTGGAATTACACCCCAAAATACATTCTGTTGCTTCTCCTGAGTACGGGGATACCACATGTGTGAGACTTTTTGGGAGCCTAGCCGCGTACGGGACCCCAAAAACCAGGCACCGCCTTCAGGCTTTCTAAGGGTGTAAATTTTTAATTTCACTCCTCACTGCCTATCACAGTTTTGGAGGCCATGGAATGCCCAGATGGCACAAACCCCCCCCCAAATTACCCCATTTTGGAAAGTAGACACCCCAAGCTATTTGCTGAGAGGTATGGTGAGTATTTTGCAGATCTCGCTTTTTGTCACAAAGTTTTGAAAATTGAAAAAAATAAATAAAAAATTATTTACTTTCTTCATTTTCAAAAACAAATGAGAGCTGTAAAATACTCACCATGCCTCTCAGCAAATAGCTTGGGGTTTCTACTTTCCAAAATGGGGTCATTTGGGGGGGGGGTTTGTGCTATTTTGGCATTTTATGGCATTCGAAACTGTGATAGGTAGTGAAGAGTGAAATCCAAAATTTGTGCCCTTAGAAATCCTGAAGGCGGTGCTTGGTTTTCGGGGTCCCTTACGCGGCTAGGCTCCTAAAAAGTCCCACACATGTGGTATCCCCGTACTCAGGAGAAGCAGCAAAATGTATTTTGGGGTGCAATTTCACATATAACCATGGCATGTGTGAGCAATATATCATTTAGTGACAACTTTTTGTAATTTTTTAATTTTTTTTCATTATTCAATCACTTGGGACAAAAAAAAATATTCAATGGGCTCAACATGCCTCTCTGCAATTTCCTTGGGGTGTCTACTTTCTAAAATGGGGTCATTTGGGGGGTTTTGTGCTATTTTGGCATTTTATGGCCTTCGAAACTGTGATTGGTAGTGAGGAGTGAAATCAAAAATTTGCGCCCTTAGAAACCCTGATGGCGGTGCTTGGTTTTCGGGGGCCCGTACGCGGCTAGGCTCCCAAAAGGTCCCACACATGTGGTATCCCCGTACTCAGGAGAAGCAGCAAAATTTATTTTGGGGTGCAATTCCACATATAACCATGGCATGTGTGAGCAATATATCATTTAGTGACAACTTTTTGTAATTTTTTATTTTTTTTTAGTCATTATTCAATCACTTGAGACAAAAAAAAAATATTCAATGGGCTCAACATGCCTCTCAGCAATTTCCTTGGGATGTCTACTTTCCAAAATGGGGTCATTTGGGGGGGTTTTGTACTGCCCTGCCATTTTAGCACCTCAAGAATTGAGATAGGCAGTCATAAATTAAAAGCTGTTTAAATTCCAGAAAATGTACCCTAGTTTGTAGACGCTATAACTTTTGCGCAAACCAATAAATATACGCTTATTGACATTTTTTTTACTAAAGACATGTGTCTAAATAAATTTTGGCCTAAATGTATGACTAAAATTGAGTTTATTCGATTTTTCTTATAACAAAAAGTAGAAAATATCATTTTTTTAAAAAAATTTCAGTCTTTTTCCATTTATATCGCAAAAAATAAAAATCGCAGAGGCAATCAAATACCATTAAAAGAAATCTCTATTTGTGGGAAGAAAAGGACACAAATTTTGTTTCGGTACAACATTGCATGTCGGCACAATTTACAGTTAAAGCAGCGCAGTGCAAAATTCTGAAAACACCTCTGGTCCTTTAGCTACAAAATGGTCCGGGGCTTAAGTGGTTAATGAGACCTCATTTAGAATACTGTTTCCAGTTCTGGACTCTGCAGGCCTCACTTACAAAAAGATATTGCTAAGATAGAACGGGTCCAGAAATGGGTAAGAAAAATGGTCAAAGGTCTGGGGGGGGGGGGGGTAATACATATCAAGCAAGCCTTCAGAAACTTAAAGTGATTGTTAAGCCACTTAATGCACTTTACACCAGCCTGTCTGTTTAATAATCCTATGTGCCCCTGTGTCTGTGTTTTATAAAAATAAGCCGTTCTTTACAAGTTTTCAGAGCGCCACTCACGTGACCCGCTGGCTCTCTCCTTTCCCCATCTGACAGATGCAGAGGGTGGGGCTGAGAACTCCCCGCTGATGTCAGTCGGGAGGGGAGGAAGAGAGGAGGAGAGAGGCAACGGGTCATGTGAGCGGAGATTGGCGCTCCGAAAACTGGTAAAGAACAGCTTATTTTTTTTAAAACAGACACAGGGGCACATAGGATTATTAAACAGGCAGGATGGTATAAAGTTTAAATGAAAAGTCAGCAGCAAGAGGGGAGAAGGGCCGGGCACTCACACAGGAGCAGACAGGCAGGAAGGGAGGGGAGAGAGAGGACAGAGGAGAACAGGAGAGCTGCGGATGATGGAGGCACGTAAATTCACCACATTGTCAGGGCTCAGCAGCCATGATACACCGTGGTCAGTTTACAGAGGGGAGGACATAGCCAGCGGGATCAGCCTGTTTTTTTAGGTGTTACAGGGGGCCAAATTATACCAGCACAAGCACTGTGCTGTATAACATGCTTTAAGGCAACAGGATCAATATTTTTTTTTAGGTTAACCAACACTTTAATATGTACAGTCTGGAAGAAAGAAGAGAAAGAGGAGACACGTTTGAAACCTTTAAATACATCAAAGGGGTGCATAAGGTTCAGGAGGGCAGTATTTTTAATCTGAAAACAATCTGAAACCAGATCAAGAACAAGACCTCAAACTAACTGGAGGAAAGTTCAAATCAAATCTTTCATTATTATTTTACTGTAGGTGTAATTGATGCTTGGAATACACTTCAAGCAGAAGTAGTGTGTCAGTCAACAGTAAATGGCTTCAAACATGGGACAAACATATATTTATGCTTAGACAAAAAAAGTTAGCAAAAAAAAAAAAGGGGAATCAAATAAAACATGGGAGTCAAAATCCCAAAAAATGTGTATACTTAACATATTTTTAGTCCGCTCTGGTCATATCATGTGATCGTCTACAATTTGTCCCTACAAATAGGTGTACTTCAGATTCTTAAAACACTGCTGCCTTTTTACTGAAATGGCTTTACCCATGATGATGGGGAAAAGGGCTTCATCCCCACATCCCTGGTCTGGAGGATACGGGGGTCTGTGGGGGCCCCTTAAGAGAAGAAGGGCCCAAGATATCCACTTTTTAAAAAAAAATAAGGACTTTATCATGGTGTATTTATTTTCATTCTTTTTTGTGAATGAGTAACAAGGGGTTCTTTGTACCCCTTAATCATTTACATAGAAGTGGCTGGATATCTAAGTGCCCCTTTACTTTTAGGAGGGCTTCTAGATCCCCATAAGTTTTCCCTGCAGACACCCACATCCACCGGGCCAGGACTGTGGGAGTGGGGTCCTTGTCCTCATCAACATGGGAACAAAGTGCTTTGTCAGGTTTAAGGCCGTCTTTAATATTGACTGGACCCTGGGCAAACATTTTCTTGGGGCCCCTCTTGTATGCAATTTCGCTCTCCACATGCTTTGAGACATACAATAAATAGCAGCTAGAATCAAAATCAGTTTACTGAATCAGATCAGGCAGCGATTGCGATTGATTGCCAGAGGTTACAGTGTATCATTACTGCTCACTGACTGGCTCCTAGAGGTTGCAGCACACATTATCTACTTGCCGACCAGCCGCTGTCATTATACTGTGGTAGGTCGGCACGTTCCTGCGAGCCATCATAGCTGGACTTCGGCCCTTTAAGCAGGGATAGCAGGCATGCACACGCGCCCGCTGCACTGCGGGGGAACCGATGCGCAAGGCCGGCGGTCACGATGACCGCCTACTACGCGCGATCGTGGGCACAAGAGCCACTAAAGGGACGTGTGTGGAACAATGAGCTAGGAACAAAGATCTGTCTTCTCCTCTAGTCAGTTCCTTCCCCCTACAGTTAGAACACACAGTGAGGGAACACAGTCAACCTCTTCCCTGCCAGTGACATTTACACAGTAATCAGAGCATTTTTATAGCACTGATCGCTGTATAAATGGCAATAGTCCCAAAAATGTGTCAAAAGTGTCCGAACTGTCCGCCACAATGTTGCAGTCCCGATAGAAATCGCAGATCACCACCATTACTAGTAAAAATATAATAATAAAAAAATTACATAAAAATGCCATAAATCTTTCCCATAGTTTGTAGACGCTATAACTTTTGCGCAAATCAATCAATATACACTTATTGCGATTTTTTATTACCAAAAATATGTAGAAGAATATATATTGACCAAAACTGATGAAGAAATTTGATTTTTAAAAACATTTTTGGGGATATTTATTATAGCAAAAAGTAAAAAATATTGTTTTTTTTTCAAAATTGTCGCTCTCTTTTTGTTTATAGCGCAAAAAAATAGAAACTGCAGAGGTGATCAAATAACACCAAAAGAAAGCTCTATTTGTGGGAAAAAAAAGGACGTAAATTTTGTTTGGGTACAGCGTCGCACGACAGCGCAATTGTCAATTAAAATGACGCAGTGCTGTATCGCAAAAAATGGCCCGGTCGAGAAGGGGGTAAATTCTTCTGGGGCTGAAGTGGTTGTGGCTCACTGTTTATTTTCTAGAGGTTACAGCACATGACTTTTGCTTGTTGATTGATTGCTAGAGATTACTGTACATTATTACTGCTCACTGATTGATTGATAGAGGTAACTGGACATCTATACCACTCACTAATTGGTTGCTAAAGGTTACTGCACATTATTACTGCTCACTGATTGGTTCCTAGAAGTTACTGCATATCCTTACTGCTCAATGATTGGTTCCAAGAGGTAAGTGCACAGCTTTACTGCTTGGTTGCTAATAGTTACAGCACATCATCTCCTCACTGCCTGCACACCATGGACTGGGGAGGTGAGGGGACCCATCAATAGACAAAAAACTCATAGGAATCCTAGGACTCCTGGGATAAGTGGCAATGCTGGTGGAGGTGGGGGGTGTTATCAGTGGCAATGCTGGGGGGTTGATGTTTGGCTAGTATATAGTGGGGGATTCTACCAATGTAATGGGGAATTTGCACTGGCCACCATGTAACGGGGGATTTTAAGTCACCCACCAATAGAAAAGAGGGATTTCTACACTGACACCAATGTAATTAGAGCATTTACACCAACCACCAGTGTAAGGGAGAATATACAATGACCTTCATGTAAGGGGGAATTTGCACTGACAACCATTGTCAAGGAGATTTATATTGACCACCAATGTAAGGTGATACTTCTACACCAACCACCAATGTTAGGGGGGGGGTTTACACTGACCACCAATGTAAAGGGGGATTTACATTGACCACCAGTGTAAGGGCAATTCTGCACTTACCACAGTGTAAAGGTAAATGTACACTGATCACCAATGTTATGAAGAATTTACACTGACAACCAATGTAATGGGGGATTTTACATCAACAGCCAATAAAGGGGGATTTCTACACTGGTCACCAATGTAAGGGGAATTTACACTCACCGCCAGGTTAAAGGTGGCTTCTACATGGCCACCAATGTAAGGGAGGATTCGAAACTGCCCACAAATGCAAGTTTGGATTTTTTTACTTTTACCAATATATAGAGGAGTTTCTACACTGGCCACCAAGATAATGGGGATTTACACTGACCACTAATGTAATAGGAGAATTCACAGTAACCCCCAATGTAATGAGAAGATTTACACTGACCACCAATGTAACTGAGACATTTAGCCTCAGTTCACATTTGTGTGTGTTGGGAATACATGCAAAATAGCTTTCCTGACACCACAGAAACATGCTGCCCCTTAGCAGATAAACAGCAGTGCAATTAATTGTTAATGACACACTCATGCATTGGCTGAGATGTGTGTATTCACATGCACCAAAATTCAGGGTGCTGTGGCACCATGTTATTTTAAAGAAGGGTTCCACCTCAAATTTGCTTACCTTTGCAGAACAGGCTGATGTTAGGCTTAAAGCGGAGGCTCACCTTTTTTTTTTTTTTAAAAAGCCAACAGCTACAAATACTGCAGCTGCTGACTTTTAAAAAAAGGACACTTACCTGTCCAGGTCGCCCGCGACGTCGGTAGCCGAAGCCGAGCTACCGCTCGGCTCCCAGCTTCCCCCGCTGGCATCCTCAGTGAGGGGATCGTGAAGTGAAGCACTGCGGTGTCCTCACTGGTTCCCGTTGTGTTCTGGGAGCCGAGTGTTTCTTTTGGGTGAACCTCCGCTTTAATGACTATAGTTGTAGGCAGAACTTTCAAGCATGCTCCTTTACCTTCCAAAGTGGGCAGCATTCAGCAGAAGTTATAGTAGATATGACCTCAGGGGGACATGATATACATATTAGTGCCGCCTCTATTTACATATCAATGCTGCGGTCCATGACTATTTACATATTAATGCTGCCGCTATTTACATATCAATGCAGTTTATTTACATGTAAACACAGGGTCTGCAGGTGAGTCATCTGTACATGGCAAAAGGGCAGAGCTGGGCAGCAGCAACAGAACTTTACACTGAGATATCAGGACACAGCACGGGTCTAAAACTTCAAGGGATAAGGGAATTTAAACTGGGATAGTTGGCAAGTATGAGGCAGCTGCTTTGGGCCCCACAACAATGACGAGGCCCAGGGCAGCTGCCCCTTTTGCCCTGCCTTAAAAACGGCCCTGGTCAGGTTGTCTGCCTGTTTAAGTCAGCCAGGAAACATCACTTGCAGAAGTACATCCTTCAGGTGCACCACACAGGAATTGTGTAATTTTAACATTGCCTTTTAAGCCTTATTAAAAATGTTGTCCCCCCACTGAATGGTATTTTGAAAAAAACATTTTGGTACATGTCCTCCATGGCAGTACCCAGATACTCATGTCCCCTTTTTAATTCAATCTTAATTTATTCAAATAGAGAAGCAAAAGAGACAGAAATTTTTCTTAGACATTACAAACAGTGGTAAGGTACACCAACAATAGGTATTGTGTGTGTCGGAACAAAAACATGTCTAGGTTTCATATAAATGGATTGAAAACATGTTTATAAGGCCCATCAGGAGACTTTCTGTGATAGCAATCCCTGTAAACATTACAAGTTAAAGTAACCTTCATCCTCATTTCATTTAAGGGGATCCTAGGTTCCCCGTACGTAGTGCTTTTAGGAAAGGTTATATAAAAAACCTGTCTTTATAAAAAAATATGTCGTAGGGGTCACACATCGAATCAGTAACAATAGATAAGTCGAAGCCATGGTACGTTGGCTTGATGGATTTCTAAAGGTGTATTTAAATATAGAGAAAAGAAAAAGGAGTAGGGGCAGACAAGAGGGGGCAGAAGGTTAGGGGACAAGAATCACTCTCCACACGTCAGCTAGGCCACTCTCAGCCCAGGAGATAAACTCTGAGGAGTATCGGAACACGGATCATGAAGTCCAGGTGAGAGGAAACTGTTCGTCTTTACCATATTCCTCTCCCAACAGACGTTCAAGGTCCCTTATGCGGTCCACTTCAGTAGCCCAATCCCCCAGGGAAGGCATTGGTTGTTGATCTCCAATGACGGGGAATCACTACTCTGGCTGCCTCCAGAAAGTGTCGTAATACATCTTTTTTGATGGATTTCAATTTACCAGGGGAGTATAGATAAGAGAGCCACCTCAGGTGAAGGGTGAATAGAAGTCGCCATCAGTTTACAGTATAGTTTGAAGATATGTTGCCAATACCCCATACACAGAGGGCATTCCCACCAGATGTGGAGCATGGTTCCCCGGGAGCTAAGACACCGCCAACAGGTATCTGGTACTGCCGACTTGAAATGGTTTATAGTCGATGGGCATCTGTACCATCTCGTTACTAGTTTAACCACTTGCATACTGGGCACTTAAACCCCCCTCCTGCCCAGACCAATTTTCAGCTTTTAGCGCTGATGCACTTTGAATGACAATTGCGTGGCCATACAATGCTGTACCCAAATTACATTTTTTATCATTTTCCCCACTAATAGAGCTTTCTTTTGGTGGTATTTGATCACCTCTGCGGCTTTTATTTTTTGTAAAAAAAAAAAAAATACCGATTTAAAAAAATATATATATGTTTTTTTTATAGTTTGTTAGAAAATTTTGTAAACAGGTAATTTTTCTCCTTCATTGATGTACGCTGATGAGGCTGCACTGATGGGCACTGATGGGCTGCACTGATGGGCACCAATGGGCTGCCCTGATGGGCACCAATGGGCTGCACTGATGGGCACGATAAGGCAGCACTGGTGGGCACCGATAAGGCGGCACTGGTGGGCACTGGCACTGAGAGGTGGCACTGATGGGCGGCACTGAGAGGTGGCACTGATGGGTGGCACTGAAGAGCATTGATAGGTGCCACTGGTGGGCACTGAGAAGTGGCACTAATAGGTGGCATTGATAGGTAGCACATAGGTGGCATTGATAGGTGGCACTGATAGGTGGCAGTGATGGGCAGTGATAGGTGGCAGTGATGGGCACTGGTAGGTTACACTGATAGGCAGCATTGCTAGGTGGCACTGATTGGCGGCACTTGTGGGCATTGATAGGTGGCACTGTGGGCATTGATAGGTGGCACTGTGGGCATTGATAGGTGGCACTGTGGGCACTGGCAGGGAGCAATTCTATTCACAATGGCAGGCACTGGCATCTGGCACTGATGAGGCTCCTTCTGCCTCTTTCCTCTTCGGGACCGATGTCCCTTGGGAAAGAGCCGGTTATCGGCTTTTTTTCCTCCTCACGCTGTTAGCGTGAGGAGAAAAAAAGCCGATTCTTTGTTTACATCACATGATCAGCTGTCATTGGCTGACAGCTGATCACTTGGTAAGGGGTCGGGATCAGCCCCTTACTCGGATTGGCGATCGCCCGAGTCTCAGTGACTCGGGTGATCACAGCGTGCGCCCTGCAGGGGCGCGCAGGGTGTGCGCAAAGGGGAGGCCGTCTATTGACGGCCTCCCGGATTTTCAGGTCCGCGCTGAAGCCGTCATTTGGCTATAGCGTGGGCCTCAAGCAGTTAAATTCCTTTTCCTGGGTCTTAGTGGCTAGGGATAGTTTGTGCGTCAGTATAAAACATTCAGTCAATAGGGGAGATAGAGTGACGTAGTTCTGCCTCCCAGGCCACCGTAAATGGTGGGAGGTCAGGGGAGGAGATATTGAGCAAGAGGGAGTAAAGTTGAGATACCACATGTGTTGAAGGTTCCGCCTGCATGAGCAGTTAATCAAATCCTGTCGGTTCAGCAAGGATGGCTGGAATGGATGGGAAATTCCAGATGTAGGAAGTAGTCTGTTTTCTCTGAAGCCACTGCATGGGGTGTCAGGAGGTCGGACCGGCAGGGGTATCTGTCCTTAAAGTGGGGTCTCCTCAAAGGACTTGGGCAAGTCTCGTATGATCTTCTTTTCGCCATGGTCCAAATTTTGTTACATGCATAGCTGGTGGAAAGGCCGGGCTCCCAAAGAAGGTAGTCATAGGCCCCATGTGGTTCAAAAAGCCCCTTCTGGACAGCATGCGATCCCAGATCTGAATCATTTGACGGGTAAGGTCATTGAGGGGGCCTGAGCCCCCCCAGAACATGGGCAAGGTCCATGGGAGAACGGAGAGTTCAGTTGGGTCCATGTGGCTTTCCAAGTGAACCCAAAGCTTGGTTGAAGAGTGGTGAAACCGGGGGGCGTGGCGACCGGACTCCAAGATGGACGCTTAACTCTGGAGCTCCGCTTGTCAGCCTGAGATAATTACAGTCCTCACAGCCCACCGGCGCTCCTGTGAGCCCTGCGAACCACCAATAGATCCCTGAACTGCCGAAGAACATCCCGGTGATGCCCAGGAATCGTAAAAAGCCGCTACAGCCCCAGAAACTGGACAGCTTCTTCGGAGCAGCAGTGAGAGGAATGCAGCAAAATGGCGGTGGCGGCGGAGCGCGAGTCTCACCTCACGCAATGCATCTAGGTGAGCTGAACACAGGCACCGGCCCGACATCCGACGCCATCCGCTCGGCTAATGCACACAGCGCATCTTCCTCTGGGACAGCTAGCCCTACAACGCGCAGCCCGGCCAAATCGAGGCAGCGGAGGGACTCCCCAACCAGGCCGCAGCCGGATCCCAGCATGGAGGTAAGCAGGCCGCAATCTAACGGCACAAGCCAGCGAAAACAGGGGGGGACCCCATATCAGAATTCCCCACTGCAGACAGGCCAGTATCTGACACCATGCTGAAGGACATGCTCATTTCCCTGAGAACCTCCCTGCAGTCAGATATATATACCAGGATCACTGCATGCCAAAAAGAAGTGCAGGCCATGGGACAAAGGGTCCATGTTATTAAAGCTAAAGTGGAAGAACACACTTCTGCATACAACCTGATGGTGGAAGCCCACAAAGCACAGGGGGAGGAAATATTTTCGCTCAAAGACAAGATGGCGAACCTTGAGGACAGGTCCAGGAGAAACAACCTTAAACTGAGGGGCGTCCCTGAAAATGTTCCCCCTACACAGCTCCTCCAATATACCCAGACTCTGTTTTCCACATTGCTGCCAGAGGCAACAGCACAGGATCTCATTATTGATAGAATCCATAGGGTTCCTAAACCTTCGTTCCTCCCTGATGAGGTTCCCAGGGATGTATTGATGAGGGTTAATTTTTTCCATATTAAAGACCGCATACTACAAGCGTTACGTACTCCAGGGAACATTCCGCCACAATACGCCAACGTCAGGATGTTACCTGACTTATCTAGACAGACTCTCCAGCGCAGACGCAACCTGCTTACTGTAACCAAAGCATTGAGGAATCATAATATCCCGCACAAGTGGAAATATCCCGCCACTCTTGTCATCACCCATAATGGGGCTAATGTCTCTGTATCCAAGCTCGAAGAAGGGCTACATACTCTACGCCAATGGGGTATTCTCCCGGAACAAGTTCCTCAATCTCACTCCCCTGCAGGCATACAGCCACTGCAGAATGACTGGCAGGTAGTGTCCCGCAAGAAGTCTGGTAAGAAAAAAGCCGGTGAAGCACAATAAATGCTTATAGTCAATACTCAAGTTTATCTCAGGTGAACAGGTACCACAGTGAGGTACAACCTTTACACCCTCCTTTCTGCACTAGCAGCTACATCTGCCCGAGGATCAGTTTATGGATCCATTTCTTATAGAAGAACAGTTATATCTATTTTTTTTCTCTTTTATATCCGTTACTGCTCTCCCTTTTTTCCTATTTTTCTTTTTGATATACACAGAGACGCTCAATGTATACTGACAGCTGAAACTGAAGAACATACGAGGCTACTCTCATCATATCATCGCCAGGATGAAACAAACCTACCAACATCACCCTGGATGCGTAAGTGCCTACCCAGTTTCATCATACATACTATCACCCATCTAACACAATGACAATTAAATTACTATCTATTAATGCCCGGGGTCTGAACCATCCAGCAAAACGCTTCTCCATGTGGAGGGAGGCCTGCGCGCAGGGAGCTGACATACTCTGTGTGCAGGAAACACATTTTCAAAAGGATGCAGCCCCAAATTGTTCACACAAGGACTACCCTTTCATATACACGGCTTGCACACCTAACAACAAAAAGGGAGGAGTCCTTCTGGCCATCAAAAACTGACTCTCATTCCAACCGAAGAATATTGTTCTTGACGATAGAGGCAGATACATAATCCTCACAGGAGATATCAACTCCAAACCCAACACAATTGTTTCAGTGTATGCCCCTAACACTCACCAACTCCGCTTTCTGAGGAAAATCTTTACCAAAGCACAAAATATGAAATATGGCAACCTCTTGATCTGCGGTGACTTTAACGTAACATCAGACCCGCTACTGGATACTACCTCTGGCAAATCCAGACACTGCCTATCTCTACAACCCATGTTGCACAAGATGGAACTCTATGACGCATGGAGATGCCTCCACACCAACGAACGTGACTATACCTTTTTCTCGAACAGGCACAGTTCCTATTCTCGCATAGACATGTTCCTGGCCGATAAATGGTTGCTACAAAACATAGAAAAAACAAACATACACGAAATTACATGGTCCGACCATGCTGCTATCTCTATATCTATTACAGAAAAGGATGTCTCCCCTTCTACCCCCATCTGGCGATGTAACACTAGGGTTCTTCAAGAACCACTTCTTCAAAAGTCTATAGCCCAACACCTAACAAATTACTTTGCAGAAAATGCTGAATCTGTCGCCGACCCAAATGTTCTGTGGAATGCACACAAAGCCTACATTAGAGGGATATTAATCCAAATTGGTGCTAGAGAAAAAAAAAAACATGTGCACTCACTTAACACAACTATTGCTGACATACAAAATTTAGAATCCCTGAATAAGCAGTCACCATTAGCACCATTAACTAGTAAGTTGAACGCCCTCAGAGAAAAGCTTAGAGAACTCCTATCGCACCAATATGATAAACATCTAAGACGCCTGAAACTCTTGCACTACGCCAACGCAGACAGAGCAGGTAAATATTTAGCAAATAGACTCAAGGCAATTCGCTCCAAAACTAGAATACAATACCTGAAAATTATTAACCCCCAAGACATAGCCAATCAATTTGCTGACTACTACAGTTCGCTCTACAACCTCCATAGGGACTCCAATACTCCCCAACCGACAGTAGAAAAGATACAAGCATTCTTGCACACATTAAAACTTCCATCTCTTTGCCAACTACAACTGGAGGACCTCAACAGCCCGATAACAGCACTAGAAATAGAAAACATAATTAATTCTTTACCAAACGGGAAATCCCCAGGTCCAGATGGCTTTTCCAATGAATATTTTAAAACATTTAAACAAGTACTCTCTCCCCACATGTCCAAAGTCTTCACCAAAGCCACTGAATCAGCGGCACTCCCGCGAGAAATGCTAAAAGCACACATAGTCACACTTCCCAAACCAGGAAAGGAACCCAATACACCAGCTAACTTCAGACCCATTTCACTCTTGAATACTGACACCAAAATCTACGCAAAACTACTGGCTAAAAGACTTATGCATATAATACCACTAATTATCAAAAAAGACCAGATGGGCTTTGTGAAGGGGAGACAGACCTCTGACGCTACCAGGAGAATCATCAATGTGATACATCAGGCTGAAAGATCTCGAACGCCTTCCCTGCTGCTCTCTATTGACGCAGAGAAGGCGTTCGACAGGGTCCATTGGACTTACATGGAAATGGTTCTGGAAAAGTTTGGGTTTAAAGGATCAATATTGAAGGCTATTCTATCCCTCTACTCCTGCCCATCTGCCCAGGTATACTCTGCAGGCCTACTGTCTAAGCCCTTCGATATTTCAAACGGGACTAGACAGGGTTGTCCCCTGTCCCCAACTATCTTTAATCTTATGATAGAACCACTAGCTGAAGCAATCAGATCACAACCCTCGATTACGGGCTTCCAGTTTGGTTCCAACATGCACACCCTTAATCTATTTGCGGATGATGTAATCCTGATCCTGACTAACCCACTACAGTCCTTAAGAGAGGCGCATAAAATTCTGACAGCATTTGGGGACATCTCCTACTACAAGGTCAGCTTCGCAAAATCCCTTATTCTAGACCTAGGAGTACAGTCTCAAGTGAAACGATCCCTTCAAAACCAATTGCCATATACTTGGAGCACAGGTAGTATCACCTACTTGGGTATTTCGCTCACTAGTAAAATATCTGCCCTCGCCAAAACTAACATGTCTCCACTAATGACCAAACTGGAAGCCCAACTCAAGGATATCTCAAGAACTGAAATTTCATGGATGGGTAGAATTTCTGCATACAAAATGTTGATATTACCGCAAATCTTAAATGTGTTCCGCACCCTACCTATACATATTCCTATTCATTTCCTCAATAGCCTTGCAAGTATGGGTTGGAAGTACATATGGAAGGGAAAAAGAGCTAGATGCTCCAGAAATAACTTGACTTCACACAGAAAAGCAGGTGGAGCGGGTCTAGCAGACATTTATGATTACTTCTGGGCGGTGCGCCTAGACCAGATCAAATTCTGGATTCAAACATCCGACATTCCTTTATGGGTTGAAATAGAAACGAACTTATCCCCAACGAAAGATCTTACCCAATTACTCCTAGGCGACCGATGGATTCCGTGGAACATTAATACTCTCCCGCCCCCCATGCAGGCCTCATTGAGAGCCTGGAGGCTCATTGTAGATAAACAACACAAAGACGTACAAACAATAGACTTCGACCTTCCCCTGACTCTATTGGAATCCAAGATTCCAATGCTGGATGTCACAGACATGAACAATAAGGGCATATATCACATATCGGACCTCTATGAAGGCCCAAAACTCAAAACCATGGAACAAATCATGACACAATATAGTATCCCCACAACCGGTACTTACAAATGCCTCAGAATTACACACTTCTTGAGATGTCAGACCCCCCCACTAGTGTCAGTGCTGACCAAAATCTGGCAGTTCTACTCCAAAGCAAAACTAGACTCGAAGGGCATTTCCTTTTTCTACAACCTAATGCACGACAGAAACACAATCAACAAGACAGCAGCAATGCAAAAATGGGAAGTAGATTTGGGTGACACATTCTCAGACACGCAATGGCACCGTGCCTTTATAGAAATACACAAATCTTCCCATTGTGTAAAACACTGGGAACTAATGATCAAGATAGCAAATAGATGGCACTATACTCCCTTCCGACTTGCCACATACTTTCCGGCCACGTCATTGAGCTGCTGGAGGGAATGTGGGCATGTAGGTAACCTACTTCATATGTTCTGGCATTGTCCTAGCATAAGAAGTCTATGGAACCAGGTTTTCCAACTGATCTCCTCCATGACTGGCATACTATCACAGCCCGATCCAGCTTTAGCGATACTGCACCTAAACATAGACAAATTTCCGCATACTTTTAGGCCAGTCGTAACACACATACTACTAGAAACGCGCTTGTTGATATTGCGCAATTGGAAATCAAATACAGCTACGAACATTTCTGAAGTTATGGCAGCAGTTCATAGAAACTATACCTTCAAACGCCTTTTAGCAATCAACTCCCTGTCGTGTAAAAAATTTGATGACAACTGGGCTATTTGGCCCAAGTCCCATTGTTAAACTGTATGCTTATCACTACTGTATATCACTTACTGTGTATATCTCTCTATGTAACCCCTTATTTTATATTTCACCCTTTATTGCTTTCTGTATCTGTTACCTGCAAAATTCTTTAATAAAAACTTATTGAAACAAAAAAAAAGAGTGGTTAAACCAATCTAGTATGTGAGTGAGCACTGCTGTTTTATGTTATATAGAGGCATCCAGGGCTCCAGCCCCCCCTCCCTGAACCTTTGGAAGAGATAATGTTTCATATCGTATTCTGGGATGGGCAGCATTTCAAATAAATTTGGAAAACAGCTGGCATAGTTTCCTGAAGTACGAATTAGGTATGTGTATAGGAATGGTTTGAGAAAAATATAGGAACCGAGGGAGAACATCCATTTTCAGGGCATTCACTCTACCTAGCCACGAGAGCCGTTTGGATGCATGAGTAGATAAATCTGCTTGGGTTCTAAGGAGTAGGGGGGTAAAGTTCTGGGAAAAGAGCTGAGATGCATCCACAGGTATTTGAATTCCAAGATAACTGATGGAAGAGGAACCGGTTTTGAAGGAGAAAGTAGTCGATAGTTTTTGTAGGTCCGACTTAGGCAGGGGAATGTTAAGGATTTACGATTTATTGTAATTCACCTTGAAGTTGCTAACTGCTCCAAATTTCTGGAACTCCTGCAATACTGAGGGCGAGGATGTGTGTGGGTGCGTCACAAACAGGAGCAAATCATCTGTGAAGAGGGTGAGTTTAGTATGGGTGGGCCAGACTGTTATGCCGTAAATAGAGGAATTGTTACGTAGAGCAATAGCTAAATATTTCATAGTTAGAACATAGTGGAGGGGGGGCAAGGGGCATCCCTGTAGTGTCCCATTAGAAATAGAAAAGACTGGAGATAGTGAACCATTCAGTTTAATCCTAGCAGATGGAGAGGAGTAAAGGGACATTATTCTCGCTATTATATTAGTTCCCAAGTCTATTTGTTGCAGGGATAGTCTAAAAAACTGCATGTCTACTTGGTCGAATGCCTTCTCCGCATCAACTGTTAAGAGGCATAATGGAATATCATGGGTCCGGGCATAGTTAGATAGAAGAAGGGTCTTTAGGGTATTGTCCCTAGCCTCACGGCCACTCACAGAGCTGACCTGATCAAAGTGTATTTTCCCAGGTAACAATGGTTGTAACCTATTGGCTAGGATTTTAACAAAGACTTTCAAATTGACAAAAATCAAAGATATCGGGCTATAGTTTGTGCATAGAGTAGGGTCCGTGTCCTTGCTTTGGGATGAGGGATATGTGGGCCTTGAATGTTTGTGGAGGAAACATTGAGCCCTCTGACAAAGAGTTGAACATCTTAGTTAAGAAGGGTGTGAGAAGGGGGGCGAAAAGTTTATAAAACTTAGGAGTGAAGCCGTCGGGGCCTGGGCTCTTTCCACTTGGCATACCCGCAATGTCTTTGGCAACTTCATCCTCTGTGATAGGGGTTTCCAGATCAGCAATGGTATCACCATCTAAAGTAGGAAGCACGGTTTCCGAGACATAGGATAATTGGTCTTCCGCCATGGTAGAAGGGGAACCTATCAATCGAGTCGCAGGGATATTGTACAGGTATTGATAGAAGTCCCTGAATTCTCAGAGGGTGAGGTGTTCAATTCTCCCTATGGAGCACAAAAGTGGAAGATACTTTTGGATGTAGGGAGAGAGCCAATGACCTACCACATTTATCTCGAAACTTATATTGGTGGAAAGCGAGCATATCTGTATATGTGCGTGCAGAGGTCTCATATAGTTCTCTGAGTTGTGATCGTGCCTTGGAAACGTCCGCCAGCGTTGTCACTTTCGGGGATCGTTTGTGCTCAGTTTCTACATTTCTAAATGTTTGAATTGCAGCCATTATGGTGGCTAAATATTCCTTTTTTAGACGTGTACCCAATTGTATAAAGGTTACACGTAGAACTGCTTTTAGTGTCTCCCATTGAATGGGCAACGATGTCGGCCTGGTCAACAAAATAGTTAGATATTGTGTCCGAAACCCTCGTCACACACTTCAAATTTGTAAGCAACGAATTGTTCAAGCGTCATGTCCATTCCCTAATCAAAGTGGAGGGGAGCGAGAATGATAGGTGTATAGGAGAGTGGTCAGACCAGACTATTGAGTCTATGTTGCATTCAGGAGATCAATCTAGACAGCTGTGGTCACTCATTAGGTAGCCTATGCGACTGTAAGTCTGATGTACATGAGAGAAGTGGGTATAGTTACGGGACGTGGGGTGCAACACCCTCCAAATGTCTGCAAGACTCAGATCATAGAATGCACGTTTCAAGGTCCTCAGTTTGGGGAATGAGATACACGACCGCGAGAAGGAGGAATCCAAAAGTGGGTATAGAATTAGGTATATGGGATTGTATGATATTATTATTTTATTTTTTTATGATTGAACTGGATGGACTTGTGTCTTTTTTCAACCTGACTAACTATGTAACTATGTAGAGGGGTGTTAAAATCCCCTCCCAAGATGAGCTTACCCTCCATAAATCCTGACACAATCCTCAAATACTGCAACGCGGACGACACTGGATTAATTTGGAAGGTAAATGTTAGCTACCATAAATTTGGTACCCCATAACATGAATTTCACAAAAACATACCTTCCCTCAGGGTCAGCACTTCTATAGGGAGTGAAAAAATAAAAAATTGCGCTATTCAAAATAACTAAACTAATCAAGCGGCAACAAAGTGCTATACAACACGAACAGATATAATAAGAAAAAAAAGTTGCGCTAAACCATGATCATGAATGGCGATACACCATACATAAATATATAGCATATACGTCAACCACTGAGTGAAATACTGTCCAAGTGGTGAAAAGCAAATGAAATGCAACAAATGAAGAAGAAAAAAATGTAATAAATAAATAGGACTCAGTCCATAAACAGAGATAAGTGAAAATATTTCCAAAAGTGTCCAAAGTTATAAATGGTGGTAGAAATGTGAAAAATCCACTTTGCCAAACTTGTTCCAAACACGATTGAGAAATTGTGATGATAGTAAAGCACCTCCACCTAAGTAAACACTGCCGCTTACCAAATGGACGTGATCTCTTACGACAGGAGATCAAAAACAGCATAGGCTAATGACCCAGCCTGGGGTTCTTTGTGGAAAACACCTCAACTCTGCATACAGCATACAGGGATGTAGACCTCAAATAAGCACCTCGGCTCAGCATACAGCATGTAGGGATGTGGATCTCAGCCAGCAGCACCCGGAGTCATGCCACATAAAATGATGAATGAATACGCATAGCATAAAACCCTTTTTACTATTTATTGTGAACAAATAAGGTTACACTTACGATTAAGAAGTTTAAAATTAGCATATAGCAATCGAGCCGGTCGGCTCCTCGATGTGCAGCCCGTAAATTCCGGGTCTGTTGTAAAAACGCGGTGACGTCAGAACGTCGTACCTCCCTACGTTTCGTCGCAAGAGGGACGTGGTCACGGGATACGGGCGGCGCTCTGATTCACTGCTTAAATAGTACTGAAGGTAGTGCAGCCTCGCTGTGAGTCGGGATCGGCCACTCAAAACGCCATCTTGGTTGATGGAAAAAACAAATGAAACCATCTGTATGCTCCATATCAATAAGGGCAAAACTAAATAAATGGAAAAAACATTGAACAGTCAGTCCGAAGACTGATAATGGAAACTGACTGGATATAATAAGTATGTAAGGCAACAATTAGTATATTAATGCTGGCGTCAACATACTTGGCACATGGTGCAAAAAATCCTGGATATACATATATGGGTTATGATTAATAACTGCAAATATGATATAATAAAAAATAAAAGTTAAAGAATAAAAATAAATAAATACCAACAATGGGGAATGTGTGTATAGATGTACAGATAGCACCAAGACACACATATAGCCTCATATAGATCAGAGAAAGGGTATATCAAATGCTGGACTGTTAAATAGTGAAAATCCGCACAGGCTTCCACATCATCGGCCGCCCTACAGCCAGCCATAAAAACCCAATTCTGTCACTCAAGGTTGGTAATTTCCAAAAAATTCATTAAATTGGAAACTATACATAACCTAAATGAACCAAAGCTATATAAATATACATGTTACCAAGAACATGTATACACTAGGCAGTTATTGCAGCCGCATTGCGAGTCACATCAAGTTTACATGATAGAGAAACACTACCAATTTGTGGTTTAAATATTGATATTGCCAATGGTGTTAAAAAAAAAAAACACAATTGTATCAATGGTAAAAAATACACAATAAAATAAGGACATATACAGTCAGGTCCATAACTATTGGGACATTGACACAATTCTAATCTTTTTGGCTCTATACACCACCACAATGGATTTGAAATAAAACGATCAAGATGTGCTTTATCTGCAGACTTTCAGCTTTAATTTGAGGGTATTTACATCCAAATCAGGTGAAGGGTGTAGGAATTACAACAGTTTGTATATGTGCCTCCCACTTTTTAAGGGACCAAAAGTAATGGGACAATTGGCTGCTCAGCTGTTCCATGGCCAGGTGTGTGTTATTCCCTCATTATCCCATTTACAATGAGCAGATAAAAGGTCCAGAGTTAATTTCAAGTGTGCTATTTGCATTTGGAATCTGTTGCTGTCAACTCTCAATATGAGATCCAAAGAGCTGTCACTATCAGTGAAGCAAGCCATCATTAGGTTGAAAAAACAAAACAAACCCATCAGAGAGATAGCAAAAACATTAGGTGTGGCCAAATCAACTGTTTGGAACATCCTTAAAAAGAAAGAACGCACCGGTGAGCTCAGCAACACCAAAAGACCCAGAAGACCATGGAAAACAACTGTGGATGACCGAAGAATTCTTTCCTTGGTGAAGAAAACACTCCTTCACAACAGTTGGCCAGATCAAGAACACTCTCCAGGAGGTAGGTGTATGTGTGTCAAAGTCAACAATCAAGAGAAGACTTCACCAGAGTGAATACAGAGGGTTCACCACAAGATGTAAACCATTGGTGAGCCTCAAAAACAGGAAGGCCACATTAGAGTTTGCCAAACAACATCTAAAAAAGCCTTCACAGTTCTGGAACAACATCCTATGGACAGATGAGACCAAGATCAACTTGTACCAGAGCGATGGGAAGAGAAGAGTATGGTGAAATAAAGGAACTGCTCATGATCCAAAGCATACCACCTCATCAGTGAAGCATGGTGGTGGTAATGTCATGGCGTGGGCATGTATGGCTGCCAATGGAACTGGTTCTCTTGTATTTATTGATGATGTGACTGCTGACAAAAGCAGCAGGATGAATTCTGAAGTGTTTCGGGCAATATTATCTGCTCATATTCAGCCAAATGCTTCAGAACTCATTGGACGGCGCTTCACAGTGCAGATGGACAATGACCCGAAGCATACTGCGAAAGCAACCAAAGAGTTTTTTAAGGGAAAGAAGTGGAATGCTATGCAATGGCCAAGTCAATCAGCTGACCTGAATTCGATTGAGCATGCATTTCACTTGCTGAAGACAAGACTGAAGGGAAAATGCCCCAAGAACAAGCAGGAACTGAAGATAGTTGCAGTAGAGGCCTGGCAGAGCATCACCAGGGATGAAACCCAGCGTCTGGTGATGTCTATGCATTCCAGACTTCAGGCTGTAATTGACTGCAAAGGATTTGCAACCAAGTATTAAAAAGTGAAAGTTTGATTTATGATTGTTAATCTGTCCCATTACATTTGGCCCCTTAAAAAGTGGGAGGCACATATACAAACTGTTGTAATTCCTACACCGTTCACATGATTTGGATGTAAATACCCTCACATTAAAGCTGAAAGTCTGCAGTTAAAGCACATCCTGTTCGTTTCATTTCAAATCCATTGTGGTGGTGTATAGAGCCAAAAAGATTAGAATTGTGTCGATATCCCAATATTTATGGACCTGACTGTAGTAACCTCATAATAAAAAGTAAATAAAAAAAAGTGTATATAAAAAAAGAGAGGAAAGAAATTAAGAAAGAAATTAAGAGTTATCTATAAAAGGGGGGGGGGGGGGGCAAGCAAGACTTTTGTGAACTTTAGGTAGGTAGTATATAATTGGAGTCCTAGGTGATTTAGGTACAAAAAAAACAAATTCTTTTTTATTCAGGGGCTAAACCCCCTAGGAACAATTTCCTCTAGAATGCTCTTATATCTAGCTCCAGGGTTGGATATTAAAGGGGTATATGTAGTGGTATTTCCCAAAATTCGATACATCTCCTGCATGTAGTCATCTTTATTTAGAACAACTATGCCGATAAGGGCATATTATTGGCTCTCTTAGTTCGACCACCCTTTTTATTCCTTGGCCGACCCTGGGAAAACCCCAATTCTGGTTTCCATAGTTTTCTTTGAGGTTGGACTCTCGATAGTCTCCATAGTTGGAGCCATAATGACTGGTTCCAGGTCCATCATTACTGTTGGCACCAGAACTTGTGAGATAAGCGTCATCATCAGGGCCACCTAAGTCACTTAGGGGTAAAAAGCTATTTTGAGTAGCGATGTTAAAATCCAAAACATATTCTGTATCATAATGGACAACCTGGTTGCCCCCATATCCATAAGGTTGGCTGTGACCCTGACCACAAAACTGGGATGGAACCAATGGTCGTTGGTCCTGATAGTAGGCTCTGTTGTTGTTAACAAAACCCCGGCCTTGAGGAGGGGGTGGGCCGTGCCCAATTCTGCCCTTGACCTCATGAGGGGCCTAGATTACCCTGAGGGTACTGACCTCGTCCATACGGGCGAAGAGAGGGTTGGGGATTGGCTTGATGATTGCCACCTCCCCTTCCTAAATTCCCACCATAAGGTACAAAAGGGCGTTTTCCGCTTCCTTGACCAGCAATGGGAGGGCCTCTTGCCGGTGAGCGACCACGTCCTCTACTGGGAGAAAGGCGGTGATTAGGTACAGCCTGAGGTCTAACAGATGGCGGATTGGTAGCTGGATGGGTAGTATCCATGGTAGGGTCAGCTACAGCCAACTGTTCCGCCAGCAACTTTTTCTGCCAATCAAAGACTGTATTAGAATTATAATCTCCAATGTCTCGATTAAATGTATTTTTATTTTTAATTTTTTGCTCTTTCTCCTCCTTCTCAAGTAATTTAAGTAAATGTTTTGATCTTTCACTATATTCATCACTTGACATGAAGGGAGCAATTTTGTCTTTAATGAGTTTGATCTCATCATCGAGTCGCTTAAGTTTATTGGCTTTCCTCTCCCCCAAAAATGTAAGGAAGTTCAGACCAGCCTCATTGAAATATTTATACCATCCCTTGAGATCCACCTCACCCTTCTGGGGACACACTTCCCACCTCAAACTTCAAGGTACCATATGATGATTGAGATATGTCTCCAAAAAAGCTGTGTCCCACTGTGTGTGGATCTCGGAGATGGTAAGATTTTTTAGCCTCATGAAGAGGCCACCCAAATCTCCATTTCCTTCCTTAAAAGATTCAAAGACTCCATCTGTGTTAACCACACAAGTAGCCCTGAATTCAAACACATCCATAAATAAATATAGGTGTGTAAATACAAATAAAAATACAAATAATTGAATGATCTTATATTAAAAAGGATCACAAAGATAAAAAGCTGCAACAATGGGTATAAGAACAAGCAAATGAAAAAAGAAAAAATTGCGCTATTCAAAATAACGAAACTAATCAAGCGGCAACAAAGTGCTATACAACACGAACAGATATAATAAGAAAAAAAAGTTGCGCTAAAGGGGTTTTCCACAAAGAACCCCAGGCTGGGTCATTAGCCTATGTTGTTTTTGATCTCCTGTCATAAGAGATCACGTCCATTTGGTAAGCGGCAGTGTTTACTTAGGTGGAGGTGCTTTACTATCATCACAATTTCTCAATCGTGTTTGGAACAAGTTTGGCACAGTGTATTTTTCACATTTCTACCACCATTTATAACTTTGGACACTTTTGGAAATATATTCACTTATCTCTGTTTATGGACTGAGTCCTATTTATTTATTCAATTTTTGCTTCTTAATTTTTTGCATTTCATTTGCTTTTCACCACTTGGACACTATTTCACTCAGTGGTTGACATATATGCTATATATTTATGTATGGTATATCGCCATTCATGATCATGGTTTAGCGCAACTTTTTTTTCTTATTACTTCTATAGGGAGTGTCTTATGGAAGGCAATAGATACTGTCTTGGCTTTCTGGGTTGGGTTAGTACTATGGAACCATCTGTTGAAATATCTGTTGGAACAGGAAGGAGTGCAGGCAGAGTGAAAATGTGTCTCTTGTAGAAGAAGCACATTAACTTGGCGTTTGTGCATTTGATAAAGGATTTGTCCTCTTTTGGGGGCAGCATTAAGGCCATTTACATTGTAGGAGCAAAATTGTAGCCGGGGGTGAGAAATCACCCTGTGGGTCATGATGGAGTGACAAGAAGAAAAGAGAATAAGAAAAGTAAGAGAAAGGGGGACTGGAGTAGAGGAACAGGGGTCAAAGGACAGTTGCAGAGGGAGAAAGTAGAAGAAAGAAGAGAGGTGGGAAAGAGGTTGGTCAGAGAGAGCACCTGGGGAAGGTTGCTCAAAAAGTGTCCGCTAAAAAGTAACACTTTGTGAAATATCACGTGCTAGGCACTAACTATGCCAATCCTATTTAGGGAGAGAGAACAAAGTTAGAATAGCTAAGTTGTGATCCTGACAACTTAGCAGGCATATATAATGTAAATGTAACACACCCAGTGACCGTGGCATCTAATGCTTAACTTCTTAGTTACTAAAGAGCAGAGTGTATAACTAATACCATTGGTACCCTTGGGTATAATAACCAATATAGAAGTATATGAAAAATTCAATCGGTGAAGAACAGGATATGAACAGGCTGGGGACAAAATAAAGGCACAAGTATTCCTATGTGGTCATGCGGAGATTGGATACACCAATTACTAAATTTATAGCAGCATTATCTACGATCGTCGTCATAGCTTAGCTCAGATAGCATTGGAAACGCACACCAGTTGCTATTGATAAGGTCTACTAGTCCCAAGCTACAGGGACATTTAGGTCTGGTACTGAGGAAAGACTTGGAAGCCCCAGGACAAGCCAGGGGGCCGTATTCGGGAAACACCAAGTCAGTCTGCAGGTCCCATGCCTTGAGAAAACATAGTGACAAAAGGAGCAGTCCCATGAGAATCAACTGGTGGCTCTGCTTGGGCCCAGACCGCATCCCCCCAAAAGAATCAGAGTTATTAAAGTCCAAATTGACAGGAGAAAGCTCCAAGTGTATCTAAACACATGTAGCAGTCATGATGTTATCAGTGTAATCAGGATGGTGTGGGAATATGGTGAAGGCCAGGGTGCCAAACGGGTCCCCTGCAAATTAATAAGCAAATATCAACATTACTATCTTCCGGGGCGTGGCTTGCGCACGACGGTGATGGACGCCTAAGCTAACAGCTCTGACAGAGACTGGGGATAACAGCGACATACAGAGCACCCATCAGCGCTTACACAGCCTACTAACCTCTTCTCTATCTAGGGGAGCCTCCACCCGATGCAGTCCCGCAAGCGTAAAGAGGTGAGATACCCCAAGAAACTCACGGACTTCTTCACCATGCCGGCGACAGGGAAGGGGACGTGGCAAGATGGCGCCAGCGGAGCGCGCTCGCAAACTTCTTCATCCTACACTGATCTACCCGACGATCATCCGGATGCCTGGGCTGATGAAATAGCCCCACTCCAGAGCAGCGACTCATCCCAGCACAGTCCAGCTTCTCTGAGCCCTGCTAAAGCGCGGATGAGGATGGATCCGGCCTTGCAGGCCTCAAACACAGAGACGGCTCTCCTCCAGGATCAGGTAGGCCTCAGCCTTCTATCCCCGATAGCTCACTTTCCTACCTCAGGCCAACCTGTCCTGGATTCGACCATGAAGGACATGCTGCTCTCCCTGCAGTCCTCCCTCATGATGAGTATATCCACCATGATTAAAAGCTTTTCATCTGAAATGCAGGGGATGGGGAATAGAGTACAGCACGTTGAAACTAAAATGGAGGAATGTACATCCACAGTGAATGAGCTTATAGATGTTTGTAAGGAGCAGTCTGAGAACACTTATTGGATTAAAGCCAAGCTCGCAGATCTCAAAGATCGGTCGAGAAGAAATAACGTAAAAATAAGAGGGGTACCCGAGTCTATTCTCCCCGGAGATCTGCACAAATTTGCTGGCGACATGATCATGTCACTGCTCCCTGAAGTGTCTCCAATAGAACGCATCATAGATCGCATACACCGTATACCTAAGCCCAAACACCTTGAGGCTTCAATCCCTAGAGACGTTCTCATGAAAATACACTTTTTTCCGACAAAGGAGAAATTATTAGCAAAGGCCAGATCAAACCCAGAATTTCCAGCCCCATTCAATGGGTTGCATTTATATGCAGATCTCTCCCAATACACTCTCAGCATGAGAAGACAAATGAAAACCACCACTAAGGCCCTTAACAACCATAAAATATCTTACAAATGGAGACACCCAGCTACGCTAGTGATCACCAACAATGGCACGACTACTGTCATATCTGATCCAAGAGAAGGGCTGAAACTCCTGCACACTTGGGGAATTATCCCGGATCTCACCCCAGAAGAAAAGAAAACCCTTGATGAGCATCAGCCACGAGGTACACAACGCCAGGGATATCAGTCCCGCAGAGGGAAATGATTCACCCCACAACAAACATCTGTTTCAGCGACCTATATCCCCGGTCCTCTACCTGCTTCTGAATAATTGTTTGGAACTTATCCCCAAGTTTTGTCAGTTTACCTGGTTATTGATACTGACAGTTTGTCTAATACAGGAGATCGTTATATATCTCCTCTACTTGCACTACTCACAAAAGTAGTGTCACCTGCGGCTGTGGTCACAGTGACCTTTGAATAGCAGCAGGAGGTGACCTCCACAGTCTGGGGGGGAATAAGGCGGTTTTGTCTTTACGGTTTACTGTTAATGTTTTAAATTGACTGTTCTCTTTCGCCAGTACAACCACAACACAATTCGCTTCCTACAGAACCATCAATCCCGGAGCGACCACGACTGTGATTATTCCTACTGTTCCACGATGAGGAAAACCTTCTATATCATCTAACAGTGAGTGACACTTATACCAGTATACCCCGGACCACCTCACTATGGCCATTAACATATTAACCATTAACGCAAAAGGCTTGAACCACCCGGCCAAAAGAGCTTCCCTATGGAAGACAGCGTTGACTCATAACAGCGACATAGTATGCGTACAAGAAACGCACTTTAAACAAGATGCCACCCCCAGCTGCCAACATAAATCTTATCCGCAAGTGTATAAAGCCAACTACACCAAGAAACAAAGGGGAGTACTGATAGCCATCAAGGATACCCTAGCCTTTCAACTACAAAACTGTACACTGGACCCGGAGGGTCGCTATGTAATTCTTGTGTGCTCCATTGATAACGTCCAATATACAATTGTAAACCTATATGCACCGAACCATGGTCAGATGCGATTTCTTAAACGTCTACTAAAAGTCACACAGGCGATCCAACAAGGACACCTTCTTATCTGCGGTGACTTTAATTTAGCACCTGATTACGTCATGGACACTTCATCTGGTCACAAACGCTTCATTTCACCTCTATCCTCCTTTCTTGCGGGAAATTACTTACATGACGCTTGGAGGTGTTGTCACGCGACCGAGAGGGATTACACGTTCCTTTCCTTGCGTCACAACACTTACTCACGTATTGACCTCTTTTTAACATTACTATCTTCCCTTCCAGAGCCCCAGCAAGCAAAACTGTACCAGCTGAGGGCAATGAAAGAATTCCCGAGCTAAGCAAGACAGCTAAACCGTTAATAGCATTTAATTGCTACATTGATCAGGAGTCAATAGGAGGGGAACATAAGTAAAAAAGGAAAAAACGAAACATAGAAAACATAGTTAAGGCAAACCTGGCCGGAGTGCAGAACAAGAACCATAACCTCCTTGTGGAGAAGAAGACATGGAAAAGAGAACCAGTTCAAGTCTCATTTGAAAGAGTTCAGATCAGTCTTCAGGTGAAGTGGGTCGCTGTACTCTAGGACCGGAGCATACCGATCTAGACGTTGGGTGTCTACGACGTTGTAGGGGAGGGCCCAGGCCCAGTAGCCGCTGGCAGTCATCTGGAGGGTCTAACCAGTTCAGGAGGGTGATAGGGTCTTGGTCCAGGAAGAGGAAGAAGGCAGGAAGTTGGTCTGGATCTGACAGGACAAATTTGTGGTTATCATCCCTGGTTACTCTGATGCTAAGGGGTGGCCCCGAGTGTACATTGCACCGAATTGTATAGTGTGTTGCGGGAAAGATCTGGGTACAGATGTATTGAGGATCCGTGAAAGTCCAGTGGGCCTAGGTGCCAGGCCTTGCGTAAGATCTCTTCCGGTATAGTAGTGTTCCCGGGAAAGGACGTCTCGAGGGCGGTCTCTGCGGTCGCCCCCTATGCCCCTCACTCTATGCACTCTGTCCAATTTGATAGGGGATGTAACTTCCCTGCCCAGGACCTGATTGAGGATAGCGACGATAGTGGGTTTGAGATCAGTACCTGAGGTTGCCTCCGGGACACCTTGTAGCCGGATGTTGTTCCTGCGGCTCAAGTTTTCACTATCCTCTATTCGGAGCTGGTGGGAGAGATAAGCCGTAGATTCAGTTTCAAGCGCCGTTATACGGGCTGTATGGTCTTCTTGGATGGTAGCCATGGCAGATACTGCGGTCTCCGATGCCGAAACCCGTTGTTTGAGGGCATTCATTTCAACGTGGAGAGAAGTTTCCATCTTGGAAGCCCAGGATTCAAAGTCAGCCGGAAGGCAGAAAGTAGGGCAGGGGATGTGGATCCCGTAGCACCATCCGAGGCTGGGAAAAGCAGCTCTGCTGGGACAGTGTCTACGTTTGTGGTAGGGGACAGTGCGAATTAGGGGATCTGGCAGGTCCATCGGAGGAGCCGGGTGTGCACCTGAGTTGTTCCTGCTGGTAGAGGAATCCGCTGCAGTCGGGGAAGGAGGCTTTGGTTTGCCTGGAGTTCGGCTTGTTGAAAGTTTGTCTTTCCCCGTACGGGAGTCCTGTGAGTTTGTACGTAGCAGGTAGCGTTGGATAGTGCCTTGTTGTAGTTCAGCAAAGTCAGCAGGGTAGAGCTGGAAGCCGCCATCAGCAGGTCAGGTGTGATTAATTGGGAACACAACCTGCAGTTGTCGGGAGAGCACAGAGCTCGGCGGTACATGTCATCAGCCGTCCATCGTCAGCCATGCGCCCCCATAAGTGAAATAGTGAAGCAGCTAATGCGACCTGTGCTGCAGGTTGAAATGAACGCTTGTTGCAATACTAATGTGGGGCAACGATCTGACAAAATAGGGTGCTCCAGTTATCATAGATGTAGTGGGTCAGGCAAAGAGGAGTCAAAGGGCCACGTGTATCCGTTGGGGTGTAGCAAGATGGCCGCCACTCCCAGGACTGGAGTCGTGATCAGTCCTTCTGCCGGGCGGCTGTAGGAGTAGGGGAGTGCCAGTGTAGATACTGCGGGCAGCGGTGGGGCAGTTTTGGTAGCTCCAGTGGCCAAGGAAGGGGTGAGGTGCGGCTAGAGGTGGGTGCTGGCACCTTGTCCGGGTGCAGCAAGATGGCCGCTGCTCCCAGGACTGGAGCTGTGAGCAGTCCTTCCTCCAGGCGTCTGTAAGAGCAGGGGAGTGCCAGTGTAGGTATTGCAGGGCAGCGGTGTGGCAGTCTGGGCAGCTCCAGTGGCAGAGGAGGGGGTGGGCTGTGGCTAGGGGTGAGTATTGGCCCCGTGTCCGGGTGGAGCAAGATGGCCACCGCTCCTAGGCCTGGAGCCGTGATATGTCCTTCCAGGTAACTTTAGGGACAGTGGAGTGTCAGTGCATACACTTCAGGCAGCGGTGTGGTAGCCTGGGCAGCTCCAGCGGCTGAGGAAGGGGTGTGCTGTGGCTAGGGGTGATTGTCTGCACTGAGCCTGGGTGGAGCAAGATGGCTGATACCCCTCGTGCTGTAGCCACGGCCGCGGCCTGTCTGTCAGGCGGCTATGGGGGCAGAGAGCGCCACGATGCTGTGGTCGGGCGGCGCACTGACAGGCTGGGAAGCTCTGGGGGATCGTGTGAAGAACGAGGAAGGTGAGGTGGAGGAGGTGAGAGCGTTACACTCAGCTGTATGGCAGGCCCTCACACGTCCGTTCAGGCTGATGTCTGGTCCCGCCCCGCATGCCCCCTTTTTAAAAAAATATTTCCATCTGGCCATTAAAAATCAAGAATTTGTCTCATATGAATTTTGAGGGGAAGTCCATGTCAGTTTGTTTTTTAAATAAAGTCTGGTATAAATTTGGGAAGAACCACTATGCTTTTTCATGTTTCTTTTCCCTCTTCAGGGCATATAGCCTAGTATGTATCGGGGGGGGCATGCAAAACTATTGACAAGGGGTCCCCCCAAAATCCATACCTGGTATGGATTTAAAAGGCGACCTCAGGCAAAAAACAAAAAAACAAAATACAAAATACAAATCAGATATTTAAAAAGACATTCAACCTGGCTAGCAAGGAAAGGGGCAATGATTGTGTGCCGCCTCCCAAAGCATACTAGTGTAATCATATAGTAAATGGACAAAGAGTGATAATTATTGTTATAGATATTGTTGTTGAGGTCAGAGTTACCTAGCCACTTAGCCAGTATGGAATACAAAACTCCTTTATCCCAAAAGTGAATTATTCCCGCAGCAACTCGGTTCATCCAGAGAGATGCATTTTATTGACTCCCAGCACAGAACAAAGTACACAAGATACTTGCAACAGATGACAAAGTCCATCAGAGTATTTGTAAATATTACAATGAACATCAGCCCTCATCAACCTAGGTTGCTTCCATGCATGCAATAATGTGTGTTACAATCTAGACCTCTGCTTCTATCATGTGAATGAATGTGTTTTTAACAGCTGAAAACCTTTTGATGAAATACTAGTGTCTGAAACTGGAGGGCTTCATGATTGGTTGACCAAACACTTTTGACCTAATGTGTGACAAATCATGCCTCCTGGCCTCAGACAGCTGAAGGAATAAGTTTAAATTGAATTCGTTCAGGGATCTCCTGTATTGTTTAAGGCAAAATCACATTCTCAACTAGCCTTAAAGCAGTCATCATTGGATGCCGCCTCCATCTTCACCAGTCTTCCTTCCTAGTCGGAATGATGTCACTTCCGCGTATGCACGAGGGGAGCCACAATTTACAATTCCTTTAAAGCCGTTCCTTTAGAGCGCATGCGCTGATGACATCATCAAAATCATATATAGTAAATATCTCCTAAACGGTGCACGTTTAGGAGATATTTACAGTAGCTATAGGTAAGCTTTATTATAGGCTTACCTATAGGTACAATTACAAGATTGAGGTTTACAACCACTTTAGGTGGGTAAACAAGTTCCCCTTTGAAAATTGGTATTATAAATTAATACCCAATAAATATTTAAGGTGACTTTTCATGTCATCATTAGACACTGGCCAAATTGCATTCCTACCTATTTGCATTAACAACCCCCATGGACCCTTACTATTTCTTTCAAGTTTGATCAGACAAATTAATATTTTACAATCCCCTGTAGATAACTCCTTTGACCCTTTTGATATGTAAAATGCAACTTGTCTGCCAGCTATGTCCTAGTACACACCTGTCTACACATTAAAAAATGGTATATATATATATATATCTATATATAGAGATATAGATATACGGTATCTATATCTCTCTATATATATATATCTATCTGAGGGTCGTGGTCTCGCTGTACTGGAAGTGATGCTTGTGCTCCATCGAATCCAGGAACCAGGAAGTGGTAACGAGTTTACACGCTGTCCAAGATAGCGTGGACCCCCATCTACTGGCGCCTCTGGTGTACTGTGCAGCCAAGCAACAGCACTTTATCTGCCCAATTAAATTTTCAGTTTTGTACGTATCCACTTGTAAGGGGGGCTGTCTATGGGAAATAAATGTTTTAAAGCAATATCACGCTATGTGGCTATTTCTTTCCCATATGAAGAACCTGAACACCTGAGCAAAACAGAGCAGGATATCGGTGGAAGAGTGAAAGAAAGGGAAGAGGTGATCTTACGTTTGGTGATAAGGCTTATCTATGTCTACATTTTGGTGAGTGCATCCCCAAAGGGGGACTTCTCTACTTTTAATGCGATACATGACAGATGAACCTTCGAACTGCATCATTGCACTGGGATAAAGAATTACACTCTCCCTCCACTCATCAGTTCCTCTATGTGCACAGTGACACATAAAGAAGCTTGTCATTTATGACAAGAGCGCTGCTACACTATTTATGGACACTCATATGGTTTACATTTTTAGTGTTTTTCAGTATTTATTGTCTACAATTTTTATTGTGCACGATTTTATTGTTTTACATTATTTATGATTACCCTTTGGATGCTCCTCTAAATATTGTTTTATACAATATATATATAGATATCTATATATATATATATTATCCTACATAATTTGGCTAACAACAAGGCTACACGCTCTCAACGTGATGAGGGTACCTTGCCAGGGGGTTTCTTTGGAAAGCCACCATGTCCCCAAATATGGTCAATTATGGCATCTGTGATCCCTGCTGCTGTGTTTGCATTACCAAAATGCTGGGAGTCTGTCATTTAGGATGTAGGTCATGAGATAAGTGGGAAACCTTGTGATTGATGATGCATCTACATTGCCAGGTAACTTGATTGGCGTTGGATTTACATTGGGGAATATAATTATAATTTTCTCATGGTGTGGGTGTCTTTATTTACGTTTAACTCTTTGTGGGAATGGGTAATGGGTACTAATGTATCCCTATATTCCTTTTAGTATACTTAAAAAATAAGAAAAAAAATGGTGTGGGGTTTTCCTCAAAATTTCAACCAAACCCTTGTCCAGGCATGCAGAAGCATGGTCAGGAAAGGGTGGGCAGCAAACATGTGGTGCCTCCTTACTGTATCATTGCATGCCACATGCCTTTCAACATTGAGGGGATAACCTGCAAAGAGGGGTGACAAACTTTATCCATCTTGTAGGGCACCTTGTCCCAGTGTTGAGGGACAAAGGTCTCCTCCCCACATCCAGTCTCCAAAAGTATATAGAGAATTTTGGGGGTACAGGAAACTGGAGGCCTCCTTTCCAATAAGGGTTGTAGATATCTATAATCTCAAGGGGATGAGTACAGGGGTACATTAGTACTCCTTACTTATTCCCACAAAGAGTTAAAAGCAAATAAATCCATCCATACTGTGAAAAAGCCCCTTATTGCTCAAAAAAATTTAAACAATGCCCACCAATGTTAATACAACTTCAATAAAATCATCAAGCAAAGTAAATCTATTTTCACTCACAATGACACTTTGCCCAACAATGTTTCACCACCACCACAATGACCTGCTGCTTGACAATGCTCTCCTTCAGTATTACCACTGCCAAATGTATCCCATTTAGTTGTGGTAGTACAGCAGGGAACCATCATTGAGAGTTTAGGACAAGGTTCTTTGCAAGGGAGAAGAAGCTTTGCTGACCCCTCTTTGCAAGGTTCCCACCAATGTAGAAAGGCATGGAGCTGGTATGGTACAAGAAGTGGGGGTATACACTCACTGCCCTTCCTTTTCTGGCCACACACACGGTATGCCTGAATAAATGTCTGATATGAATATTAAGGGTAACTCCTCACCATTTTTTTTCACTTTAAAGGATTATATCATACTGTTGCAAAATTTCATATGCATATTTAAGGCCATCCCCAAGCATGCTATTTGAAGGTTTTTGTTTTTTCATTGTTGCACGTTTTTTTCTTTTTTTTTTTGCATTATTATGTGTTCCCAAAAGCAGTGCCCAGCTCTCCATACCTTTTTTTAAAGAATAGATTGCCTTTGCTTTGAAAATAGTCCAAAAAAAATAATAATAGCTTAGACTTCAGTGGAGCTTAGACTTCAGTGGGGTTCAACCCTAAGTTTTGTGGGCTAAACTTAACACACATGTTCAATTATTCACATGCCAAATGAGTCATGATGAGTGACTCCCTTTATCCTCTCTCTGCTTTGTGCTGTTTTATGCAGATTTTTATCTAGTGAAAGAGTCTAAAAAAATAGCCCCTGCTGTGTTCTCGTTTTTCTTTGGAAAACATATTATTATGTATAAAATTATTATTATTATTATTATGTATGGGTGATCCTTGTAATAAATATGTATCTATACTTTTACTATAACTGTAGGACCTCCTTATTCCCTAGAGGTCATTAGAGACCTCCAGAGGACAGGTGAGCTGATATTTCACCTCAGGGTAGGATTCTTGACATGTAAAATAAAATGGCAACTACCCTAATCTATAACTGGCCTTTGTAGCAAGGTGCACATTGAAGGGCAATTCACATCACAAACAGAAGATTTCCCAACACAGTAACTGACCAGCCTGCAAAGCAACTAAATTAACAGTTTACATTAAAAACTAAGTGTTTCCATGCTTTACAAACTCAATTTGATGTCACCAGCACTAAATTCTCTGACTATCAACTGATTGGGGTGTTAAGGTCGTAAGGCTCTAAGTGTTTAATTTCTACCATTTACTCCCATTTATTGGCTACCTCACTTAATACAAATCCTCTGGAGGTATGTAATAAATGGCAAACACCTGATCTGTCGGATTAGGACTGGGAGGAAGCATGTACCTCCCATTTAACCGTTTCACCAGCTACTGTATTAATAACAAGCTAATTCTATTACACATGGTACATCAGTCTTACCTAACCCAAGTAGGGCTGCACACAATGCATTGCATCCCAATGTCAGCATGTACTAGATGTACCAGCCAGTGTGCAGACTTCATCCACGTTATGTGACTTTTCCCTCTTATTGTTGTATACTGGAAATGGGTGCTGGATATATTGTCTAAAATTCTCTCAGTTCCTGTACCATATGATCCATGTGTCTGACTATTGAGTATACTGGATGAGGAACAACGAGCAAAATTCACTAGAATAATGCTCATAGTAACTCTATTTTTAGCTAGAAACGCTATCGCACTTAAGTGGAATCAACCTACTCCCCCATCAACTCGTCAATGGATTCAGATGGTGAATCAGATACTGCCGTATGAGAAAGTAATTTTTGAGCATAGGGGTTGCCCCAGCAAATATGTGGAACATCTGGTGCTCCTTTACTCTCACTTCTTCTAATTAGTGAGCGGTCTATTTACTATACTTAAAATATGTGTGAATTGGAGGACAAAGTTTTGCATTGGAAAAAACTTTATAATGAATACAAACTACTCTGTACATGTATGTAACTGTAATACAAAAAGTGCAGCGCTAAAAATGAACAGGTCCTAAGCAAGGACAGTGAAGGAAAAAGTATAAAACTTGTTTAGGGTCTTAAACACATAAAAAAATATATAAATGAATAATAATATTTGCACTATAAGTAAATATACATATGAATAAAATGCAAAAAAATTATGAAAATTGTGAAAATTAAACTTTGCTCAAGTCCATTTGTGATGACTGTAATAGCATGAGTGAAGTGATAATCCAAACGAGCGAGAGTAGATCTTCAGTTAACACAAACGTGATGATAGAAGAAAAGCCACCACCACTGATAGGAATGAGGCTTACCGGATTCAATGGACACAGCAAGGCATATGCCAAATGAGTCTAAAAGGGCTGTGTGATGATACTACACCAAAAACACGAAGACCTCAGCACTGGAACTGGCGAACATCAGAGTAAGATAGTCATACTTTCAGCTCGGCAATAAGTGGCATAATCACAATATTAACGATGGGTTCCATAGCAGAGATATTCAGGTTCACCAAAAATAAGGAAAAGGTAAGCACATAGTGTAAATCCGTTTAACAGGAAAAACATTTAAAATTGACAATCACATTTGAGAAGATTTGAGAAGATAAAACAAGCGCTTGTAAATAATGAGTAGATTCCATGCAGTAGTAGCTGTAGATATGACCCAGGGTCGTCATATCTCCAAGGGCACAGCAGCTGGGCTAAGGGAGCCTATGGGTAACATCACGGTTCCCATCCTAACCATTTTTGAGCGCTTCATGACACATAGGAGTTAGAGCTGTAGGATCATGTGACCAGACCAGAGCGGACTAAAAAAGGTAAGTATATATATTTTTTTTAAATGGTAGGCATGATAGGTAGGAGGAGGGGGAAAGAACATTTTTAAGAATAGTTAATGTTTGGCTTGTATTCCACTTTAACTCACTGGATCAAGTACTTACAGTTCCTTGAAAAGGTAGTCATACCCTTTGAAATTTTCCACATTTTGTCGTGTTAAAACCAAAAACATACATGTATTTTATTGGGATTTTTAATGATAGACCAAAAACAAAGTGTTACATAATTGTGAAGTGGAAGGAAAATGATAAATGGTTTTCAATTTTTTTACAAATAAATATGTGAAAATTGTGGCGTGCATTTGTATTCAGCCCCCCGACTCAATACTTTGTAGAGCCACCTTTCACTGCAAATACAGCTGCAAGTCTTTTTGGGGATGTCTCCACCAGCTTTGCACATCTAGAAAGTGAAATTTTTGCCCATTCTTCTTTGAAAAAATGGCTCAAGCTCTGTCAGATTGGATTTAGGTCTGGACTTTGACTGAGGCATTCTAACACATGAATATGCTTTGATATAAACCATTCCATTGTAGTTATGTCTGTATGTTTAGGGTTGTTGTCCAATTGGAAGGTTAACCTCCACTCCAATCTCAAGTCTTTTGCAGATAGCGGAACCGCCGCTATGATCATTCTTATGGTGCGCAGGATCGCCGGCTCTAAACAAGGATATCTGAATGATGCCTCTAGCTGCACCCATCATTCAGATATCCCCCCTCAAACCCAGGACGTCATATGACGTCCACCCGGAGGGAGAGAGGGTTCCTGCCGGCGTCATTTTACTATGGCCCGGTATGGAAGGGGTTAAATTATAAATTCATTTATTAAGGGAAAAAAGTTGTCCAAACCTGCCTACCCCTATGAAAAAGTAATTGCCCCCTAATCCTAATAACTGTTTGTGCTATCCTTGGCAGCAACATCTGCAATCAAGCATTGGCAGATAACTGGCAATGAGTCTTTCACACTTCTGTGGAGGAATTTTGGCCCACTCTTCTTCGCAGAATTAATTTAATTCAGCCACAGTGTGTTCAAGCCTGAATAGCCTGTTTAACCTCTTACCCACCAGCATGGCAGCGTGAATCGCCGTAGCTGTATGTCGGCCGCTTAAAGAACTCTAGGGGTCGCAACTGCGCACGCCCGTGGCACAATGCCAAAAGCCGGCGACCCACGATCATTCCAGAGAGAGATACAACGGGGATCTGCTAATGCAAACAAAATTATCCCCATTCGGCCAGGGAAGTAGAGAAAGATCTGCTGTTCCTAGTGATCAGGAACAGTAATCTCTCTCTTTGCTCCCTGTTAGTACACTGCCCCCACAGTTAGAAACACCTCCCTAGGGAACACTTAACCCCTTGATTAATGTTATAAAAGGGTACCTATGCGCCTGCCAATAGGTACAACTAAACTAATATATAAAGTGCTAGTAAACAGTGCTAATATAAAGTGCTGCTATAAATATATGACATATAGCAGCTAACTTCTATAGTGTAACCAACACAACTGACAAAAATAGAAAAATATTGAAGCAGCGCTAAATGTCCATGTGTAAACAACTAATTAAAGTGAAAACGTGCTATAATCCAATAAAAATACTAATGGTATGTGCAAAATGTGCAAATATTGCCAAAAATATATAAAATATTAATCTGTCCCAAAAAGTCATAAAAAAAGGTCACACAAATTGTAATGATCTTCCAAAAAAGTAAAAGTATCCAGCAACCAAAGACCGGAGAGAAAAAAAAGAGCAGGTGTTGAAGTCCAGCTTGTCACATCAATATGAAATCAGTAGGGAATCAACCATAACAGGTGTAAGTGCACAATCCTCCCCTGATAACACCAGCCTCTCACCTTACTGATGGACCCCAAGGGGTCAGATAAAGACTTAATGGATCTCCAACACTCCAGATGATGCTCTCCAGTTCTTGTACACAAACAGGGATTACTGCCACCTTTTCCACCGCTTCCCACCATATCTTCCTATAATATAACTGGATTGGACACTGGAGTTGATGACGTCAGGTATGGATGGGGCAATCCTGTAAGAGCGGACAGAAGAACGATTCCGCAGAAGATTGGAGCCTAGGGACGTCTATTAAACATTCCTGATCCTGACTTCTGTTAGTTAGCTGACTTCCAGTAAGACAGTAATAGAGAGTAGGGAGGAGACCAGGATGTGTGCAGGGAATAGGATGGCTCATGTGAAAGGCAGGACTATACACTATACTATAGCATGTTTTCACTTTAATTATTTGCTTACACATGGACATTTAGCGCTGCTTCAATATTTTTCTAATTTTAACCCCTTGATCGCCCCCTAGTGTTAACCCCTTCCCTGCCAGTGACATTTATAAAGTAATCAGTGGCTATTTTTAGCTCTGATCGCTGTATAAATGTCAATGGTCCCAAAAAAGTGGCAAAAGTATCCGATCTGTGTGTCGCAATGTCGCAGTCCCACTAAAAATCACTGATCACTGCCATTACTAGTAAAAAAAAAAAATAATAATAATAAAGATGCCATAAATCAATCCCCTATTTTGTAGACACTCTGTCCTTTGCGTGAACCAATCAATACACACGTATTACGATTTTTTTACCAAAAATATGTAGAAGAATACATATTGCCCTAAAACGATGAAGACATTTGTTTTTTTCTACTTTTTTGGGGGGATACTTATTATAGCAAAAATCTAAAAATATTGTTTTCGTTTTCAAAATTGACGGTCTTTTTTGCTTATAGCGCATAAAAATTCAAAACCGCAGAGGTGATCAAATACCACCAAAAGAAAGCTCTATTTGTGGGAAAAAGGGACCTCAATTTTGTTTGGGTACAATGTCGCACAACCGCACAATTGTCAATTAAATTGACGCAGTGGTTTATCGCAAAAAATGGTCTGGTCATTAAGGGGGCAAATCCTTCTGGTCTTTAAGTGGTTGAGGTCATGCCACAGCATCACAATCAGACTTTGACTAGGCCATTCCAAAACCTTATTTTTTTTTTTTTTTAGCCATTCAGAGGTCGATTTGTTGGTGTGTTTCAGATCATAGTACTGCTGCATAACCCAAGTACACTTGAGTTTGAGTTCACAAATCGATGGGTGGACATTCTCCTTCAGGATTTTCTGGTAGAGCGCAGAATTCATGGTTCCATTAATTATCGCAAATTTTCCAGGTCCCAAAGCTGCAAAGCAGGACCCGAGCCAACACACTACCACCACCATGTTTGACTGTTGGTTTGATGCACTTTTTAGAACATGCTGTATTATTTTTACGCCAGATGTAACGGGACGCACACCTTTTAAAAAGTTCAACTTTGTCTCATCAGTCCACAGAATATTTCGCCAAAAGTCTTGTGGATAATCAAGATGTTTTTGGCACATGTGAGACTAGCCTTTGTGTTCCTTTTGGTCAACAGTGGTTTTTGCCTTGGAACTATTCCATGAATGCCATTTTTACTCAGTCTCTTTCTTATTGCTGAATCATGTACACTGACCTTAACTGACCTTAACTGAGGCAAGTGAGGCCTGCAGTTCTTTAGATGTCGTTCTGGTTTCTTTGATGGCCTCCTGGATGAGTCATCATTGCGCTCTTGGAATAATTTTGGTAGGCCAGCCACTCCTGAAAGGTTTCCATTTGTGGATAATGGCTCTCACCATGGTTCCTGTGACCCACTATTTGTTAGTGTGCCACGCAGGCTCGATCACTGTGGGGGCAGTGTGGGTGATTCCGCATCCACTGCAGGAGGTCCAGCAAGGGATGGAGCTCGTCTCAGTTCCTAAAGTCACTAAAAGTAAAAGAGGAAGGATCCCTGGTGCCACACATCCACAGTGTCCTGTGATAGATATTGGAGAGACAACCTCAGTCTTGGCTCCCGCCAGGTCACGTCCCCAACGCATTTCACTCTGCCACCTCGGCGCTTAGTCATGGGGTTTGCTGGAGTCCCAAAGCCTCATAAATGGCTTTGTAACCCTTTACAAACTGATGCATGTCAATTACTTGCACAATGTGTTGCTTTTTTAGATCTTTTTGCGTGATTAATTTTGTCAGCCACTATTTAGATGGTTTCTTGATTCAACAGATCTGGCAGTAATCAGGCCTGGGTGTGGCAAGTGAAATGTAACTCAACTTTCCCAAAAATGTGGTTAATCACAGTTCATATGTGATTTAGCAAAGGGGAGGGGTTACTTTTTTTACATAGGGCCAGGCAGATTTGGACAGTTTTTGTCCCTTAACCACTTAAGGACCAGCCCATGTAGATTTACGTTGGCAGAATGACATGGACAGGCATATCAACGTACCTGTACGTCCCCTTTAAATGCCTGTCCGTGTGGTCGCGCACACGCCGCCGCTGGCACGCTCGCGACCCTGCCGCCATCCCCGTGAGTCGGGCCGCGGGTCCCGCGGATTCGATCGCCGCGGGGATTCCTGTGATCGTCTCAAGGAGGTATAGAGCGGGGAGATGCTTGTGTAAACAAGCATCTCCCCGCTCTGACTAGTGACAATGACACTGATCTCGGCTCCGTGTACACGGAGCCGAGATCAGTGTCATGTGACACAGAGCCCATCCCCCTACAGTAAGAAACACTATGCAGGGAACACTTAACCCCTACAGAGCCACCTAGTGGTTAACCCCTTCACTGCCAGTGTCATTTTCACAGTAATCAGTGCATTTTTATAGCACTGATCGCTGTGAAAATGACAATGGTCCCAAAATAGTGTCAAAAGTGTCCAATGTGTCCACCATAATGTCGCAGTCACAAAAAAAATCTCTGATCGGCGTCATTACTAGTAAAAAATATTTTTTTATAAAAATGCCATAAAACTATCCCCTATTTTGTAAACGCTATAACTTTTGCGCAAACCAATCAATAAATGCTGATTGCGATTTTTTTACCAAAAATATGTAGAAGAATACGTAAAAGGACGTCAATTATGTTTGGATTCACGTCGCATGACCGCACAATTGTCAGTTAAAACGACGCAGCGCTGAATCGCAAAATTTGTCCTGGTCCTTTAGCTGCAAAATGGTCCGGGGCTTAAGTGGTTAATAAATTAAATCATCATTTAAAAACTGCATATTGGATTTTTTCTGGTTATTTTTGTGTAATATTAAAATTTGTTTAATTATCTGAATCATTAAGTGTGACAAATATGCAAAAAAGTAAAAAATCAGGAAGGGGGCTAATACTTTTTTCACAGCACTATATACAGTATCTCACAAAAGTGAGTACACCCCTCACATTTTTGTGAATATTTTATTATATCTTTTCATATGACAACACTGAAGAAATTACACTTTGCTACAATGTAAAGTAGTGAGTGTACATCTGGTATACATTTTATAACTCAACACACAGCCCTTAATGTCTAAACTGCTGGCAACAAAAGTGAGTACACCACTAAGTAAAAATGTCAAAATTTTGCCCAATTAGCCATTTTCCCTCCCTGGTGTCATGTGGCTCATTAGTGTTATAAGCTCTCAGGTGTGAATGGGGAGCAGGTGTGTTAAATTTGGCGTTATCGCTCTCACTCTCTCATACTGGTCACTGGAAGTTCAACATGGCACCTCATGGCAAAGAACTCTCTGAGGATCTAAAACAAGAATTGTTGCTCTACATAAAGATGGCCTAGGCTACAAGAAGAATGCCAAGACCCTGAAACTGAAGTGCAGCATGGTGGCCAAGACCATACAGCGGTTTAACAGGATAGGTTCCACTCAGAACACGCCTCGCCGTGGTCGACCAAAGAAGTTGAATGCACGTGCTCAGCATCATATCCAGAGGTTGTCTTTGGGAAATAGATTTATGAGTGCTGCCAGCATTTGAGGTGGGGGGTCAGCCTGTCAGTGTTCAGACCATATGCCGCACATTGAATCAAATTGGTCTGCATGACTGTCATCCCAGAAGGAAGCCTCTTCTAAAGATGATGCACAAGAGAGCCCACAAACAGTTTTCTGAAGACAAGCAGACTAAGGACATGGATAACTGGAACCATGTATTGTGGTCTGATGAGACCGAGATAAACGTATTTGGTTCCGATGGTGTCAAGCGTGTGTGGTGGCAACCAGGTGAGTGTCTTGCCTACAGTCAAGCATGGTGTTTGGAGTGTCATAGAAGAATACATATCGGCCTAAACTGAGGATTTTTTTTTTTCAATTGTGATATTTATTAAATCAAAAAGTAAAAAATCATTTTTATTTTGGAAAGTTGTAAAGGAGAGAGGACTATAGATAAATAGATATAGCTTAGGGTGGCTTCACAATGCCCCACTGTGCTTTTGCTAAAGCGCAGCTAACGCATGTTTTTCATGTGGGTTACCTGCACTTTCCAAAACACTTTCATGAGGTCCCCGCAGTTTTGATGCAATTTCAAAAACACAAAAACTCTTTGCCCAAAGCGCAGCGGGACTACATTGGGGTGGTGTGAAGCTGCCCTTACGTGGGAGGATTCTCATAATCACTGTGTATCACCTGGGGCTAGTCAATATAGTGGGCTTATGTAAAGGTTTATTATCACTTTCAGGGGATATGAGCACCAGGTATAAATTTGTAAGTGGTCATATAGAGAACCTGGCTCATATTTAGTCACTTTAAGGTCAAGTCAAAGGATAAGAGGGCCTGAAATATGTCACTTTTGACAACACATGTAGGGCAGAGCCCACTTGTGACATCATCACGTATTATGGAATATGGAAGTGGTCTGTGTATTCCCCTGGGAAATTAGATTTTTACAGCGCTGTCTATATTTTTTATATGTGAGTAGTATATATTTTTTTAAATATTTGATACCATTGAAAGAAAGTGACGAAACGCGCCAGTCCGTGATCTCTGTGGTTTACCGAAAGTGATGCATGCATTTTACGGGCCGCTGAGGAACCAGGAGGTAGACTGAACGGCTGATGTACACAGACGTCTCTCTCTGCTACTAACAGTGACCGGGTGACTACGCTTGCACTTGCACTTTATTTGCTTGAGATTTACTGTATTTTAGTATGTATAACTTGTAAGGTTTTTTTTTGGCTTTCATTAAAACATTTAAGCAGTGTTACACTATGTGGACAATTCGTTTTTTCACATGTTTATACTGGATCCTTGCAAAGTGTGACTAAAGTTTGGTGGAAGTTCAGTTGGAGCGGTGGATGACCAGTTTTGACTAAAGGCATATTTTATCCATATCTGTGGTGAGTGCACCCCCAAAGGGGAGATTCCCTCATGTGGTGAAGCGTTTTTTTGGTGTAAGGTGTTCTGGCTAAGATCAGTCACAACACAAATCAGAACTGATCTCCTCCGCATAATCATCTTCCCTATATGAACATTATATGGAAGTATGTCAAGTTTCAAGATTTGACTAAAGCGCTGCTACAATATTTCTGAGGACTCTGCCAGTTTTGAGTGTTTTTAATATTGTCTTTTACATTTTATGTTTTTTAAGCACCTGCTATTTATTTCTGATTTTACGATTAACATTGTATTTTCAGAACTTTGACACTTTATATTGCTTACAAACCTGAATTGCTATATTCCTGAGTGCTGAGCGGTGCTTTTTTAGGTGGGGCGTCCAAAGCATCCTTGACATACCATTGATTTTACAATGTCGAGCGTTCTCATTTTTCATGTGCTTCTTTTGTGTGACTGCCAATATGTATTGTGGAGTGAAGTGGCAACACCATATATCTGAAATTTCAGGTAATCACTTTCAAGCTCTACATGTTACTTCTCATTGGAGGGTCATACCATTCTGGTAAGCCTCTGATTTGGCCGCTGTTGTGGGAGCACTGAGTATTTTTTTCACTTGGAGGAGTTTTTCCCATTATCATGCAGACATTTATATGAAGATTACCTCACCTAGAATTCACAGTGGAGTTATTTTGTGTGCATGGACATTTTATGATAAATACACACACTGAATTATTATTAGTTTTGTTTTGACTTTGTTTAATGAGCGCTGCACTTGGTTAATTAGGTTTATGTGTTTTTACCATTTTTGCATCTAATGGGGTGCTAGCTGCTAGTTTTTGTTTAGAACATTTTTTTATGTTAAAATAACACCAGTGACTGTTGATCCAGGGACTATTTGATTGCCTTTGGGGAATCAGAAAGGTAAAAGTTTTTTTTCCCCCCACGGTAGCAAATTGGGCCATGATTTATAGGATTTTTTTTCCTTCCTCTGGATCAATTGTGGGTATAAGCATTACTTTTTTTATTTCACAAACCACAATAGCTTTTTGTTATCTGGTCATTCTGGATATAAGTAACACTCGGTCAAAGTTTAAATTAACTACATCCAACTTTGAACTGTGCTCAGACCAGTAAATTTGTCAAACTAACATTTCAGAAAGTTAAAAAAAGTAATAATTTTACATGGATAGCAATCAAACTTTTGGCTTGTTTCATTACGATAATAATACAGATGGAATATTATCAAACGTAATTTTTCTGTGTTACCACCATATGCTGGAGATCATAGGGCAATTAGACTGCATGGATAGTAAATATGAATATTACATTTTTTCGCTTCACTGACCTTGAGTCTTAAAAGCCATGAATTTTAGCAGTGATATAAAACCAATGTAAAATGAAGAAGCTCAACTGTTTTAGAGATTTATGTCAGCTGCAAAAGGAGAAAAAAGGCACTGACCACTTTTTAAAATGAAAAAGAAAATATAGAAATGTATTTCTAGTGAGCACATTTTAAAATAAATTTAGTAGCATTTTCCTTTGTCTTTGAACAAATTTCCACCAGAATGAACACTGTATTTAACTCGGCATCACTAAACTCGCTAAAACAATCTGCTTACAGTGTATCTAACCACCTAATATATATAATATATTGCAGCTTACCAGTTCCTGCTTGTGGTGGATGCATTTGTTTAATGTCATTAACACATTCGGTCTATGTATCATTGATTTAATGGCCAAATCACCCAACATTCCCCATTTATTCATCTAACATTTCATTTTGCAAATTTACTCTATTTATCACAGTAGTTTTAATCCATTTAAAGGAGATCCTCTGAAAAATTGCTATGTGAAAATAGAATCAACATCTGCCCATGTTAAGACAAATCTGTTCTTAAATGGAAAACATGTTTTACTGCACTTTTTTTTTCTCAAGACTTTATTTTTCCCTTACAAAGGTTCATTTCAAAGGTTTCTTTGTTTGAAAGTTCTTTGAAACAATACCATCAGCTTTTGCCAGCCTGAGAATGGCATCATTGGATTCACCCATCCTACGAATGGTGCCGCAGATAGCGTAGGTCTTGAACGTGCAATTTACTCTGCCGGTTACCTTATCGACCTTTGCAACATTCATCTGGACAGAAGCATGGTCCTTGGCATAAATGATTCGGTTGCTGGCAGAACATTTACGGGTGACGTACAAGTCCACAAATTCACCGACATCGTTCTGCATTTTGCACCTTGGATAGAGTCACGAGGACCTCACGCTCGCTGTAATGGCGGACACGAAAGAATTACTGCACTTTTTATAATGTAGCGAATGTAGATTCATTCTGCAGTAAGCCACATTTGTGCACTTTTTTTGCACATTTGGAGTGGGTGAATGTGTATTTTACAATGCTTTTTGCAGGTTCAGGATTTTCATTGTAGTTCTATTTTTATAATTAAAAAGAGATTTCACCTCCACCAAGTGCCTACTTGCTTGGCACACCTACCATGCAGGCTGGTATCCCAATAGCAGTGGTGAGTGTTCTGCCCCATGCCCAACCCCCCCACTCTTTGGATATCAGCTCAAATTACCATCAACATTGAGGGGGGTGCTTTGAGAAGGGTTCCCTCAAAAAATGAGGGTCCATCTACTAAAGCACCAGTGCCTGTTGCTTATGCACACTGGGATTTTAGGCACATCCAGTGCCCGGGAGGGGATGCCAGAAAGAGAAAGGGGCATATGTGCCACCTACCCACCCCATTCACCACTGGGGCAAGTTGGTGGTCACCCCACTTTTTGGTAACCCAGCTTTAACCAGCTTACGATGCATGCAGGTGAGAAATAAAGATACACTCACAAACACATTTTTTTTTCAAAGACATACACATTATTGCTATAATGTTCAGCGCTAAACCATCTGATAAAAAAGATTAAAATTTTTAATTTAAATGAAAAGGCATGCATCTGCATGCTGATACATGAAGGTGCAACCATGTGAATGGTGAGTGGATTGAAAGTTCTGGGGGATGAACCCCTAAAAATGTGTTTCTGAAAAAGTCTCTAAATGGAGGCTTTAAAGGGAGCGAGGCTGCTTCAGGCGCAGGCTGGGGAACCCAAACACTGTGAACAAAAGGAAAGCAAAAGGAGGAGAGAGAAGCGCCAAGCCAATCCTTTAAACAGCTTCGGATTTTATTGTTGGAGCACTTACAGAGTGCTATAGCGGGTGGGAGATTCCAGGTGCAGTGCCACAGGAGCACAGGAGGAGCGCCGGGAAGTCTCTATTGAGGGATCCATGAGCGTTGTGTGTTAGCCGCAGCTGGAGCCTTGGTAGCCATGAGGCTTACCGAGGCAGCAGCTGCGGCTAACACACGGCACCCGTGGATCCCTCAATAGAGACTTCCCAGTGGTCCTCCTGTGACACTGCACGTGGAAGCTCCCACCCGCTCTAGAACTCTGCAAGTGCTCCAAATATTAAGCTTTTTAACACTTTTTTTTAACATTGAAGTGAATGAGAGCATGCTTCAAATACTTAAAATCTTCTTCCACTCCCAAAAGTTTCAGCTCCTTCATACTTTCACCTACAGACGCCAAACAAACTTTAAATTTTTCACAAAATATTCAGCTATTCGGCTCTATCTTTTCAGTTTGATATATTTTATAGTTTTTGTTATTGTTATAGCATAAACAGTATATACATATACTGTATATTAGCTATTATTAGTGGGAATGCATTCCCACTATTGTTATTCGTTTTTTTATTTATTCTTAACTTTATTCCGTACGTTATTTGGCTCTGCGTAACTTCTGCATACTTTCAGCTATTAAAACCATTCAACTTTTAAAATGTTCAGCTCTTTCAGCTAATGATGGGACTTCAACTTGTTTCTACTATTTATACTTTTTAAAATATTAAGCTTTTTAACATTTTTTTTTTAACATTGAAGTGAATGAGAGCATGCTTCAAATCCTTAAAATCTTCTTCCGCTCTCAAAAGTTTCAGCTCCCTCATACTTTCACCTACAGACGCCAAACAAACTTTAAAATGTTAAAACATATTCAGCTATTCGGCTCTATCTTTTCAGTTTGATATCTTTTACAGTTTTTGTGAAAAAGCTGTTTAAGTTTAGTGATCATTTCAGGAAATGTTATCATTTAAACAGAGTGTGTATTGGGCTTATTCTTTGCAAACTTTTAAAGCCAACAATTCAGTTTAGTGTCAGCTTTTCAAAAAACCTTTAAATATTCCACATCTTTCATACATTAGTGGTGTTGTTAAACTTTTTAAATTAAATTCATGTTTATTTTAAAACCATTCCTACTTTTCCAACTATTCTCACTTCTTCAACTTTTTCTTACGGATTTAAGCTATTCATCCAGTTAGCTTTAGCAATTCAGCTATTCAGCATTCCCACGCATTTTCTGCAGGAAATGCATTTTCTAGTTTTCGTTACAATTCCCATTTCTGTTTTACAAATATAAAAACATTAAGTCCATGCTGCCAGCACAATATGAATTCTGGGAAGTGGAGGTGGACTTTTTGCTTGGCTGGCGCAATGGTCACATGATTGTTAAAAAATGATAGGGAGTTGTCTGTGACAGTTTAGTCACTGTGCTAGGAGTGCACTAAAACTGCCCCCCATGGACACATATGTGCAGTGGCTCAGTGTTAAAACCCACCCAGCACTGCATATATGCATCAGCCAGCAGGAACAGGAAAGAACTATACCCGATTAAAAAACAAATGTGTTGACTGATTGTGTGCTTGAGTCTCTGTGAGGTGCATACAATAAATATTTGATAAGGACATATCAAAGACCAAGTTATATCTGCATGAGAGGATTCGTCTGCAGGCTTGAAGAAAGTCCAAAGTGTCAGGGATAGAGGAAACACACTGGGGCATAGTTGCAGGCAGGGCTGCCATCAGGAATTTTACTTACACAGCTTTAGGCATGGGCCCCCTGGAGCAGAGGAGAAGCGGGGGGTGCTGCCGCCGCAAATTGAGAAGCGGGGGGTGCTGCCGCCGCAAATTGTTGAGGTCGGGAGGCTTTGGGTGCTGACGAACAAAAAAAAAGGGGGGGTTGCCATCTGGGGCCCTGGGACCTCTGGGCCCCTTACAAAAAAATATATATATTTAAAAAAAAGGGGAGGTTGCCATCCGGGCCCTGGGGACCTCTGGGCCCCTTACAAAAATAAATAAATTTTTTATAAAAAATAAAAAAATTATAAAAAAAGGGGGGTTGCCATCCGTGGCCCTGGGCCCTGGTTGCAGGCTTCAATAAAAAATACCCACTTCATTGGCTAGGAGAGATAATAACCTGAGACTAAGTAATGATATGAACTTACAGTAAGTTGACACTCGGCTATAGATTTTAATTAGGTATACAGCTTCCTCAAAACGTTTTTATATTTGCATTAGTTTACATCTATTCACATATGCTTATTAAGAATGTAAACACCATGTATAAGGTATTCAAAAGAGAAGGTAGAAGGCGGGACTTTATATGAGGCACACGGACACAAAGAAATACGTTTGATGGGGGGACAGCTTTTAATTGGTTCAAAATCGCAATACAATTTCATATTTAAATTTTATGCATTTTGCTATAAATCAATACTTTTTTATATTTCATCTGAACCAAATATTACACAATAATAAATATTCCATCAAGGATATTTCATATATTTACAGATACAACAGTACATATCAATCAAACATTGCAGTCGCTACCTATGCAACTTGGTAAACCACCAAATTATTTTTTGAAAATGAATGGTGGAGGGGGATTTTGTATATATTGGAAGGAACGTCCATAAAAAGTTGATGAGTATGTGCACTTATCGGTAGATATTAGCTCTATGCATTTCGGGCCTTTCAGGCCGCTCATCAGGAGCAAAAACCGAAGTGGTCATCTGGGGATGAAAAAGACAGATACATTTTAATAATCTAAAGGAATGCTGGAGAGCTAGTGGGCAAACATAGAATAGGAGAGAAATCCCCCACCCATACATTTAACCCACAGAACTTACGGATGCGTCTGCATAGCGGTGGTGTGTCCACGAATGTCGCAGACCAGCCAGGGGGCGTCACAACCGGTAGCTGGGGAGGCATGGCAGGGCGACAACGACCCACAGAGACAACGCCCCGTGAGGGTGGGAAAAATAATGTGAGGTAAGTGGGGTAACCCCAATTGTGGGGACCTCTGTGAAAAAAGAGAAAATGAAAATGATAACATGAAAAATGTCAAGTTGAAAAATGTTGTAACACTAAAGAGTTAAGTGTATCTGTATGTGAGAAGGTAGTGTGTGTGAGGGTGTGGGGAAGGATAGTGTGAAGTGAGAGGACATTAATTAGGTAAGGAAAGAGAAAAGTAGGCAGAGAAAAGGCTGGGAAAAAAAAAGAAGGAGCAACAAAAGAGATTGAAGATAAAAAAGGCAAATAGTGTGTGCATAGTAAAAAAACGAAAATGCTTGTTGCAGTGTGAAAAAAAAGACATAAAAATAGAAAAGCCAGATAGTGTGTGGATGTTGGGAAGAAAGGAAATACCTGTTGTAAGGTGAAGAGGGCAAGTTGTGCAATGTGAATGCTGATCCAAACTGGAAGGTGATGTGTATAATCCTGAGTGTAGGGCCCAGCAGAGGGAGAGGCTTATATGGGAAGTGCCGCCATAGCCACGCCCCCAACGTCACGCTGACACAGGCAGGTGGGGGAGAGAGGAGAGAAGGCGCCATCAACCAGGCCGTCAGACACCCGGTGAGATGCGCCCAGCCAGCCAATCGTTCCCCCCTGCGCGTCAGCTGTGGAACACACTAACATCGGTAGTGCAGCGCCCAAAGGGCACCGCACGCCCGGTGTGCTGTGCGTGACGTCGACGCGCAGTGGCGGAGCCCCCACTCACCCCAGGCCAAAACAAGGCAGAGGGAGAGGGGGGGACCCCAGTGCGCATCGCAACTCCCGGAAGCGACAGTCAATGGCAAAGTCCAATGAGAGACATGCACAAAACCACCCACATGCACACGCCTAGCATTGTAAAAAATTAAAATAAAAAAATTAAAAAAGGGCAGGGTAGGATGTTGGAAAAGCCATATGCCAGTGTTTGGGTAACTAATTAACGAGTAGAATATATGAAAGCTAGACGGTGAGTCAGCTAACGAAAAAAACCATATGTGGAAAATTCAAAAGATATATTAGTGCGATCGTGTGCCTCCATCCCTAATTGATTGATAAAAAGAAGGGTTTTTTGGGACTTTAAATGAGGTTCAGGGGCCGTTCAGATCCCCTCCTCCATCCCTGGTTTAGTATTCAAAAGAGAAGGTAGAAGGCGGGACTTTATATGAGGCACACGGACACAAAGAAATACGTTTGATGGGGGGACAGCTTTTAATTGGTTCAAAATCGCAATACAATTTCATATTTAAATTTTATGCATTTTGCTATATATCAATACTTTTTTATATTTCATCTAAACCAAATATTACACAATAATAAATATTCCATCAAGAATATTTCATATATTTACAGATACAACAGTACATATCAATCAAACATTGCAGTCGCTACCTATGCAACTTGGTAAACCACTAAATTATTTTTTTTAAATGAATGGTGGAGGGGGATGTTGTATATATTGGAAGGAACGTCCATAAAAAGTTGATGAGTATGTGCACTTATCGGTAGATATTAGCTCTATGCATTTCGGGCCTTTCAGGCCGCTCATCAGGAGCAAAAACCGAAGTGGTCATCTGGGGATGAAAAAGACAGATACATTTTAATAATCTAAAGGAATGCTGGAGAGCTAGTGGACAAACATAGAATAGGAGAGAAATCCCCCACCCATACATTTAACCCACAGAACTTACGGATGCGTCTGCATAGCGGTGGTGTGTCCACAAATGTCGCAGACCAGCCAGGGGGCGTCACAACCGGGAGCTGGGGAGGCATGGCAGGGCGACAACGACCCACAGAGACAACGCCCCGTGAGGGTGGGAAAAATAATGTGAGGTAAGTGGGGTAACCCCAATTGTGGGGACCTCTGTGAAAAAAGAGAAAATGAAAATGATAACATGAAAAATGTCAAGTTGAAAAATGTTGTAACACTAAAGAGTTAAGTGCATCTGTATGTGAGAAGGTAGTGTGTGTGAGGGTGTGGGGAAGGATAGTGTGAAGTGAGAGGACATTAATTAATTTTCTTTTGAATACTAAACCAGGGATGGAGGAGGGGATCTGAACGGCCCCTGAACCTCATTTAAAGTCCCAAAAAACCCTTCTTTTTACCATGTATATGGTATGTTAAATCATCAGAGGCATTTACAATAATCTTTGCACATTTTGTTATTTTCCTTACAAAACAGGAGAGCTTAGCGTGACTGTATCCTTAATTAGCATTCTTTTATATATATATATATATATATATATATATATATATATATATATATAAAATACATCCCTTGTACATAGTTATAATTGTTCAAAAGGTTATTTTAAAATTTGCAAAAATATGTATTTTAGTCCACAGTATGCATTTTCAATCTGGATCATTAAGTAATTAGACAGTTGCACAGCAGTATCACACCTATATAGTAGAAATAATCGTTATTGCACAAACTCACACAATGATTATTATGTCATGCCACAGCAAGGTTTTAAATGTTACAGTGGGAATCTTTAAAGTATTAATTAATTTCTCTGCATGACACTCATGCTAATTAGAAGCACCAACTGTCATTGTACTAGAACTGTATATGTGTGTTGCATCACAGAAGTAAGGTACAGTGGAGGTTCTGTACTAAAAGAACTGTAAAAGAAATAATAATATTAAAGTTTGCTTTCTAAGGCAGATATTTTAAAGGAAATAATCAATAATTAAAAATATATTAAAATGTACAATATCCTATTTCATATATGAATATATATATATATATATATATATATATATATATATATATATATAGAGAAATGACCTCTGATTATGTGTGGTTTAGTCCAAATACATTTTCAGACTGAATGGCTGATCGGGTTTGAATGCCCATTTAGCGGGAGCCAAAACATATGTAGTAGCAGTATTTCTACCACTATTATCCTTGACAGTTTCTTATCAGTCAGTAGTTGCTAAGGACCTGTCTCATCCTTGGTAACCAGTGACATCATCTGGCCCAATTAATTTGCTGGCCAGAAGTTATCAGTCATGTAAACAAAGGGGCATCAATATCATGATATTACTGACCAAATATGTCCACATGACCATATTTGGGTAATGGCTCTGATCAAATATGGCCAGGTCACCCTGGAGATCTTGCAACTATGTTTTTTTTTGTTTTGTTTTTTAGCAGTGGGTCCAGGAGATGTCATTTGGTGCAAGTCAGCAACAGAATTGGACATGTCTATTGGTCTATAGTGTTTTTTTCTTTTGGTGGATGTTGGGTATGATTTATTAAGATTCACATGGATTTGCATCACTGGATGACATGGTTGATGATTGATGAACGTACATCATGAGCAATTTTTTTTTTATAGGACTTGTCAAAAACTGTGTAGGTGTCCTTATTATATTCTGTGTACTTTTTGTGTGTGAATGTAATAATATTACAGTGGTAATGCATTACAATTTACTTTAGGATATTACTATTGACATGTCAATTAAATGTTAACAGGTGAAATGGAAATAAACAATTTATGCAAATGTTTTGCATAGATATAGACATAAATTTTTCAATGACTTCGTTATACAATATAAAAGTGGTAATATGCGAGTGGGGGGTGGCGAAGAGGGGGGGGAGGGAGGGATAAAATAAAAAAAAGGGACACAGGGGGAGGCAATGAGTTGGAAGTATTGAAGTATATGCCAGTAAATCCTTATTATAAGCTACTGTATAATAATTTAATCTATTATATATTGAGTTTTTTATAGGCTGGGGTGTTTTTAAACTCTAACCAGTTGTACCATAACGATGTGAATTTAGTTATGTTTTCCTGCGCTTTGCTAATGATTTCTTCTATTTTTTCGATGTTATTTATTCTTTGAAACCTCTCCTTTTTTGTTGGAATAACATTCGACCGCCAGTGGCAGGGAACGCAATGTCTTGCTGCATTTGTCATGAACATTGCTAGCGATTTTAGATACTGCTTTTTAGGGATCGAGTTGTGGTGTAATAAATACTGTGCTGGATCAAGCCTAAGGTCTTCTGAGGTGATTGAGATAAAAGTTTCATGTACAATTTTCCAGAAAGTCTGGATCCGTGGACCACCATTTATGTATCACGAGCCTTCCTCATGTTTGCATCTCCAGCATTTATTGGATATTTGAGGTGAAAATGTATGAAGTAGAGCGGAAATTCTCTACCATCTTGTAATGATTTTGAAACCACATTCTTGGGTGGCTACATTCAGAGAGCCTTTGTGAGCATACGTATAGATTGTTTCCCATTCTGTTTGTGATAAGTTTATGTCTAGGTCCTTTTCCCATGCTTGACATGCCAAATTGGAGAAATCTGTTTTACCCTCAAATAGTGAATTGTATAGGGTGAAATTATGTCTTTGTGGGGTTTTCTTTAAGCATAAATCTTCTAGGGTCGTGAGAGGCCTTGACCAAGAATGGGCTGTTTCTCTTAAGCCTCGTACACACGACCGAGTTTCTCGTCGTAAAAAACACGTCGTTTTTTTCGACGAGATTCTTGTTAACCTTGTCGATTTTCTCGTCAAGCTTTCCATGCGTACACACTGACATTTCCCAATTTCCTTGTTGTTCTCCGCGGTCACGTCCAGCACGTACGACGGCACTATAAAGGGGAAGATCTTTTTTCTTGGCGCCACCCCTTGGGCTGCTTTTGCTGATCTTGTGTTACCGCGTGTGAAGTAAAAGTTTGGGAAGAGACGATTCGCGCTTTTCAGTCTTCGTACTTTTCAGTTCGTTTTCTGCGGTTCAGTTTGTGCTTGTGGGTTCGTATCTTGACTTTCAGGGCATCTAGGCAGGTCGTATCTGTTTTACAGTGCGTTCTTGCCTGTTCGTTTCTGTTTTTCAGTTCGTTATTCATAGGCCTTGCTGTTCTAAAGTGCGTTCTGTTCTGTACGTTCTGATAAGACGACTGTTTCCTAGCCATGTCGCCTGGACGTTCTCGTCGTCGAGTTTGTGCTGTGCGTGCGCTTGGTGTTGGTCTGCTTGTTTTGGACCAAGACCAGTCCATGAATGGTGTGAGGAGGAGTTCATGGACCAAGAATTGGTTGCTCCAGAGGGACCAACTCTGCCATATGCCTCTGCTGCGGGAGATCGTCGAGAATAATCCTGAGGACTACAGGAATTTTCTGCAGATGTCTGACCCCGTTTTTCAGGAACTGAAGGCTTTGGTGCCCCCCTATATTACCAGGAAGGACACCGTTATGCGGGAAGCCATCAGTGCTGAGGAGAGGCTCATCACCACGTTACGTTATCTGGCGACAGGGAGAAGTCTGCAGGACTTGAAGTTCACGACAGGCATCTCCCCCCAGGCTCTGGGCCTCATAATCCCAGACACCTGTTCTGCTATTATACAAGTCCTGCAGGAGGACTATATTAGGGTAAGTTTTCTCCATTAACATCACATTTTATGTATTTCATGTATGCTAATGTATGGTATTTCTTTCATCCTTCCCTAATTGCCATGATTGTAATATGCTGAGAATGTCCCCTTTGTCCCCATGCATGCTGGAAGCTTTAGATTGCCCCTTTTTTCTCCTCCATGCATATTTCCCTTCACTAACCTTTCCAGCAGGGGCGCCTGTTGCTCCAAATGTTTGGGGGTTCAAACCCCAATTTAGGAAATAAACTTCCTCCTTTTTTGCTCTGGTGCCTATTAAACGCCCCATTTGTTCCCTCCAATGCAGCCATTTTGTTCCCTCTAATGCAGCCATTTTGTCCCCTCCAATTCAGCCAGTTCCCCCCCAGCCCTGCACTTACCTTCTTGTGGTCAGCGCCATCCTTCTTCTGTCCTTGATGTCTTCTCCTTCCCTTGATGTTGCATCAGCCAATCATGTTACCATTAAACAGACTTGGTGAACATGATTGGCAGAGCAGCCTGTCAGTGTTTACCCAAGGAATGCCCCCCCCCTGCGTCCCCTATTTAACTTTTCTGAAGCCAATTACATCCCTGAGGCTGTAATGTGCAAGACAATTTTCCTCCCTGTTTCTGATATGCAATTTTAAGCCCATATGTCGGTCGCTTAACAGGGGGCCATCCACCTGAATAGTGGGCGGCATAGACAATACATAGGTTCATGCAAGGCATGAACCTATGTATTGTTCTGAGTGACGGGCACAGGAGAGAGGGGGCAGTGCTCCAGCACCCACTCTGGACGCACCGCCACTGCAATGCTATCCTGTGGCCAAACACATCTACCCCCCTCCCCATTATAATTTATTAATGGACCATCATAGGGGGTGATGAATATGATACATGAGCCTTCCATTATACTTATTTAAAACACCTTAATAAACGTAGACTTTGCTTGATGTTGGCCTCTAATGTATTTTCTTAGAATCTCCTTGTAATGTTTGATTTGTGTATTCTAATATTTTTTCATCTTGTTTGACTCCACAGCTTCCTTCCACGCCACAGGAATGGCAGAATGTGGCATCGGAGTTTGCCACGCGGTGGGACTTCCCCAACTGCGGTGGTGCTATAGACGGGAAGCACGTCCGCATTGTGCCGCCACCCCGTTCTGGGTCCTACTACTACAACTACAAGGGGTTTCATAGCATTGTGCTGATGGCGGTGGTGTCAGCACGGTATGAAATCCTCTATGTTGATGTAGGGAAGAATGGCCGGATGTCCGATGGGGGATCCTTCATCCAGACGAAGTTTGCCCTCCGTCTCCAGAGTGACGACCTTGCATTGCCACCGGATGCAGGGAATGTTGAAGGACTCCCCTTTGTTTTTTTGGCTGATGAAGCCTTCGGACTTGGACCGCATCTTATGAGGCCATTTCCTCACAGGACCCTGACCCCAGAGAAGAGGGTGTTCAATTACCGGCTGGCCAGGGGCCAAAGAGTCGTTGAAAATGCCTTCAGCATAATGGCCAGCCGGTTCCGCCTTTTTATGACTTCAATATACTTGGCGGAGTACAAAATAAACTATGTAGTTTTATGCTGCTGTGTGCTACACAATTTTCTCTGCTGCAAATCAAATTCCTATATGGCCTCAGTTTTGCCTGAGGCTGGACTTTCCCCTGCTAATCCCCTGCCGGGCCTGGAATCTGCCCGTGCTGGCTTGCCCCCCCAAAATGCCCGTGAGGTTCGGGACAAATACATAGACCATTTCACGGGTAGGGGGGCAATTCCTATGCCAGGCTATGGCTAAAGATTCCTGTCTAACGATCAAAATAAAAATCTTGTTTAAACTTATAACTTTTGTTGGTTTCCTGTCTCCTAGTTTGTCTTAGTGCATTTGTAGTGCCAAGTGTATTTTCCTTTAGTAAATACCAACCATTTCACTATGTAACCTTTAAAAAATAACCAAATAAGGTTAGAGCGTATTAGAATAAGAAGCTACACGTTGTTTGTGTTCAAATATTTTACTATGTGCACATTCACACACTTTTTTTTTTTTTTTTTCACTTTTTTGGTTTGCCTGGCCACAAACCGGCAATTGTTTTCTTAGGAAAATACAAAAACAACAGTTGCATTCCAAAAATTACAAAATTGGATACCTCGGAGCAATCTGAGACATTCACTTACACAAACTATATGTCTCTATGTGCCCGTCCTAATATGGGGTCCTGCCACCCCTTGCCCAGCCAAAAATTGAATATGCACACAATTGGGATTATTTTCCTATAGGGATTTTAGACTCCTGATTAGTGATGAGCCGAACACCCCCGGGTTCGGTTCGCACCAGAACCCGCGAACGGACCGGAAGTTCGAACGAACATTAGAACCCTATTAAATACAATGGATGCGAACGTTCGAATTCTAAAGTGCTAATTATAACAACTATTATGCATGTTATTGTCCTAAAAAGGGTTTGGGAACCCGGGTTCTGCACCAGGGGACATGTATCAATGCAAAAAGAAGTTTTAAAAACGGTCGTTTTTCGGGAGCAGTCATTTTAATGATGCATAAAGTGAAAAAAAAAAAGTCAAATATTCCTTTAAATATCGTACCTGGGGGGTGTCTAAAGTATGCCTGTGAAGTGCCACGTGTTTCCCGTGTTTAGAACTGTCCCTGCACAAAATGACACTTCTAAAGGAAAAAAAAGCCATTTAAAACTGCTTGCGGCTTTAATGTAATGTCTGGTCCCGGTAATATGGATGAAATTCTTTAAGAAAAATGGCATAGCTACCCCATGACCCCCCCCCCCCTACCCCAGCCCATTACCAGCCCCTTTGGGTCTTGTATGGATATTAAGGGGAACCCCGCACATAAAATAAAAAAGGCCCTATATACTCTGAACAGCCGTATACAGGCGGTGCATACAAGACAGGGACTGTAGGTTTGTTCTTATGTAGAATCTGTTTGTAATTTTGAACAGGTACATTGTTGAAGTGTAGCTCCAGCCCAAAAATCTATTTTTAAACTTTTTGGAAAACATAGGTAAGGGTTATCACCCCTGTAACATTTGTTTTGCTGTCTGTGCCCCTGTTCAGAACATTTCACCTCACTTTCCGTCCCAATGACAACTGTTTTTGAAATGTGGTGTTTTTCTTGAAACAAGGATTGCTGATAAAGCATCAGTACAGAGGAGACACCTTTCTCCCATATTTATTCTTACAGGAGAGAATTTTCCTTCCTAGTGGTAGATTTCCTCTCACTTCCTGTTGTCTTCTTGCGTTTGCAAGTAGGAGTCGTTTGTAAGTTGGATGTTTGAAAGTAGGGACCTGCCGTATATACTCTGCAGAAATAGGCCCCTTAGTTGTTGGTGTTGGCACAACACTGTAAGCACTCACAGTTACTCTTGGTTGGTGCTGGAACGCCCTGCTGTCAACTATTATATCAGGAATTTTAATTACATATAATTGTTGAACAGTGGTAGTAAAAATTGGGCCTTTGATGGTGGTGCTGGTGCCACAACACTGTAAGCCCTGACAGTTACTCTTGGTGGGTGCAGCAATGGGCCCTGCTGTGAATTATTAGATCAAGAATTGTAATTACATGCCCCTGTTGAACAGGGGCTGAAAAATTGGGCCTTAGGCACTGGTGGCACAACACTGCAACCCCTCACAGATACTGTACTTGGAGCACAGCAATGAGCCCTGTTGCAAAGTATTGCTTCAAAAATTGTAATGACACGCCCCTGTTAAACAGGGGCTGAAAAATTGGGCCTTAGGCACTGGTGGCACAACACTGCAACTCCTCACAGATACTGTACTTGGAGCACAGCAATGAGCCCTGTTGCAAAGTATTGCTTCAAAAATTGTAATTACACGCCCCTGTTAAACAGGGGCTGAAAAATTGGGCGTTAGGCACTGGTGGCGGCACCCATAAACAAAAATGATCTTCCAAGCTATCATCATCAATCGTATCATTGAGGACTCGGAGGAGGAGGATAGCCAGTCAACATAACAGCACAGGCACTCAGCATCAGCATCAGTCTTGAAGGGATGTGACATTTTAAAATCAATTAGTCTGTTATATCAGCATCAGGTGTGTGGTAGCTGGTGGTGATCCAAGACTGGTTCATCTTGATGAAAGTCAGTCGATCAACCGAGTCGGTGGACAGGCGCACCCTGTGATCCGTGACAAATCCTCCAGCAGCACTGAATGTGCGTTCCGAAAGAACGCTGGATGCAGGACAGGCCAGTAGCTCAATTGCATACTGTGCAAGCTCTGGCCAGTGATCCATCCTCAAGACCCAGTAAGCCAGAGGATTTTCGGTGGGGAAGGTGTCCAAGTCTGACCTTGCCCCTAGATATTCCTGCACCATGTTTATCAGACGCTGGCGATGGTTGCTGGAACCAATCATACTTTGGGGCTGCGGACTAAAGAATTGTCTGAACGCATCGGTCAGACGGCCACCTTCCCCACCGCTCCTTCTTTGACTGGCCGAAGCCTCAGCAACTCGTTGTCCAGGACCAGGAGTTTGCAACCTCCCAGTCTCTGGGAACGCGTTGCACAGACCTTTCTGCAAGGCCTCCCGGAGTTGTCTCATCCTCTGCTCCCTCTGCGACGGTAACATAAGGTCCGCAACCTTACCCTTGTACCGTGGATCAAGGAGAGTGGCCAGCCAGTAATGGTCCCTCTCCTTGATCCGAAGAATACGAGGATCCTTCCGCAGACTTTGCAGGATCAGGGAGGCCATGCAGCGTAGGTTTGCTGAGGCATTCGCTCCGGAGTCCTCTGGGTCACTAAGGACGACATGATCCGCAGCCACCTCCTCCCAGCCACGTACAAGTCCACTGGTTTCTTGGGACTGTAAATCATCCCTAAAAGACTGCTGCTGATGATGCTGAGTGCCAGCCTCCACCTCCATGCTGACACAATCCTCCTCCTCCTCCTCCTCCTCCTCCTCCTCTTCCTGTGCGATGGGTGGGACAGAAGGAACACTGTCTGGGTAAAGGGGGCCTTGAGAGGCAAGGAAGTCCTCCTCTTCCTGCCTCTGTTCTGCCTCAAGTGCCCTGTCCATTATTCCACGCAGCGTGTGCTCCAACAGGTGGACAAGAGGTACAGTGTCACTGATGCATGCACTGTCACTGCTCACCATCCTCGTGGCCTCCTCAAATGGTGCCAGGACAGTGCATGCATCCCTGATCATGCCCCACTGGCGTGGAGAAAAAAAACCAAGCTCCCCTGACCCTGTCCTGGTGCCGTAGTCGCACAGGTACTCATTGATGGCCCTCTGCTGCGTGTGCAGCCGCTGCAGCATGGCCAACGTTGAGTTCCACCTGGTGGGCATGTCACATATAAGGCGGTTCTTGGGCAGGTTCAACTCCTTTTGCAGCTCAGCCAGGCGAGCACTGGCATTATAAGATCTGCGGAAATGCACACAGACTTTCCTGGCCTGCCTCAGGACATCCTGTAAGCCCGGGTACCTGCCCAAGAACCGCTGCACCACCAGGTTAAGGACGTGAGCCACACAGGGCACATGGGTCAGTTGTCCCTGTCGGAGGGCGGAGAGGAGGTTGGTGCCATTGTCGCAAACCACCATTCCTGGCTTAAGCTGGCGTGGCGTCAACCACCTCTCGGCCTGGCCCTGCAGAGCAGACAGGACCTCTGCCCCAGTGTGGCTTCTGTCCCCCAAACACACCAGCGCAAGCACGGCATGGCATCTTTTTGCCTGCGTACTTGCGTAGCCCCGTGAACGGCTACGGAGCACCGCTGGTTCATAGGACAAACCACAGGAAGAGGCCATGGAGGAAGAAGAAGAGGAGGGGGTGGAGGAGAGAGGTGTGTCACAACCAGTAGTAGCATTTTGGAGGCGTGGCGGTGGGACAACCTCCAACACTACTGCACCTTGTCCTGAATCCTTCCCAGCTGCCAAAAGAGTGACCCAATGGGCCGTGAAAGAAAGGTAACGTCCCTGTCCATGCCTGCTGGACCATGAGTCAGCGGTAATATGCACCTTACCGCTGACCGCCCTGTCCAGCGAGGCCAAGACATTGCCTTCCACATGCCGGTAGAGAGCCGGAATAGCCTTCCGTGAGAAAAAGTGGCGTTTGGGAACCTGCCACTGAGGAACCGCACATTGCACAAACTCACGGAAGGGGGCCGAGTCTACCAACTGAAAAGGCAGCAGTTGAAGCGCTAGCAATTTAGCCAAGCTAGCATTCAACCGCTGGGCATGTGGATGGCTGGGAGTGAACTTCTTTCGACGGTCCAGCAGCTGGGGCAGGGAAATTTGCCTGCTAGAATCGGACGTCGGTGTACTGCTAGCAGAGTGGGCGCAAGTACTTGGCTGTGACACACCTAATTCTACACCTTCATTCCTCTCAGTGCATGTTTCAGAGAGGACTGAAGTTATAGTGGGGTTGGAGATCCCAGCTGATGCGGTGCAAGGAGAGGTCCGCTTTGTTCTTTGGTGTGGGTCTTTGAGGTAGGCTTGCCAACGAGCTGCATGGCAGGTCAACATATGTCTGGTCAGGCATGTGGTACCCAAGCGGCTGATGTTTTGGCCACGCGATATACGCTTGAGACATATGTTGCAAACAGCAGCTGTGCGATCTGATGCACTAGCCTCAAAAAAGGCCCACACCAAAGAACTTTTTGAATGACGGGCAGAGGCAGCGCCCTGCACAGGCGGAGCTCTGCGGTGTGATTCCGTCGGTGTACTGCCCTTACGCTGGCCACCAAAGGGCATCCTGCCTCGTTGGAGATGTGCCTCCTCCTCATCCTCCTCCTCCTCCTCTCTCCTATTAGGCACCCACGTGGAGTCATTGACCTCATCATCCCCTCCCTCCTCATCACTGGAGCCAATCTGGCAGTATGCTGCAGCTGCTGGAACATGACTGCCAGATTGGTGTCCTTCTTGAGCATCCCCTCTGTCTGCTCTCACGCTACTGCCTTCCTCTAGCTGGGTTTCATCATCAGACCCTTCGAAACGCTGGGCATCCTCCTGGAGCATGTACCCAACACTGTGCTGAAACAGTTCGGGGGACTCCTCAGGAGGAGGACATGGTGGGTCTAGGGAAGGAGTGACTGATGATTTGTCTGACATTGATACCAGGGAAGACGACGCTTTGGCAGCTGCTTTTCCAGTACCCTGAGCCTGGGTGAGAGAGGATGAGGAGGAGGAGGAGGGCTTGGTCATCCACTCTACCAAGTCTTCGGCATGATGTGGCTCAACATGTCCAGCTGCCGAAAAGAAGGACAAGCGTGTCCCATGGCCATGTGCTGATGACAATGCACCGCGTCCACGACCAGCACTGTTGCCCCCAGACACAGAGCCTGCTTGCCCTCTTTTATTGCCTCCTGACTGTCTGCCTCTCCTTGTTTGCCTTCCAGACATTCTAATAGATGGCCTGCAGGGAGATGGGAAAAAAGCAATAAGGGCTACCTTCAGGTGTCCTTCTCTGTCCCTGGAAACAAGGACTTGCAGAGTGAAAGAAAAAAAACACTCTCCCTACCTACAGTTTTCTGTCCCTAGAAAAAATGTTTTTTTTAATCACAATATAGCACAAGGAAAATTAACTCACTGTCCTTACAGGTCCCTGGAAACAAGGACTTGCAGAGTGAAAGAAAAAAAACACTCTCCCTACCTACAGTTTTCTGTCCCTAGAAAAAAATGTTTTTTTTAATCACAATATAGCAAAAGGACAATTCACTCACTGTCCTTCCAGGTCCCTGGAAACAAGGACTTGCAGAGTGAAAGAAACTGACACTGTCCCTACCTAGAGTTTTCTGTCCCTAGAATAAATGTTTTTTTTAATCACAATATAGCAAAAGGACAATTCACTCACTGTCCTTCCAGGTCCCTGGAAACAAGGACTTGCAGAGTGAAAGAAACTGACACTGTCCCTACCTAGAGTTTTCTGTCCCTAGAATAAATGTTTTTTTTAATCACAATATAGCAAAAGGACAATTCACTCACTGTCCTTCCAGGTCCCTGGAAACAAGGACTTGCAGAGTGAAAGAAACTGACACTGTCCCTACCTAGAGTTTTCTGTCCCTAGAATAAATGTTTTTTTTAATCACAATATAGCACAAGGAAAATTAACTCACTGTCCTTACAGGTCCCTGGAAACAAGGACTTGCAGAGTGAAAGAAAAAAAACACTCTCCCTACCTACAGTTTTCTGTCCCTAGAAAAAAATGTTTTTTTTAATCACAATATAGCAAAAGGACAATTCACTCACTGTCCTTCCAGGTCCCTGGAAACAAGGACTTGCAGAGTGAAAGAAACTGACACTGTCCCTACCTAGAGTTTTCTGTCCCTGGAATAAATGTTTTTTTCAGCACAATATAGCACAAGGACAATTAACTCACTGTCCTTACAGGTCCCTGGAAACAAGGACTTGCAGAGTGAAAGAAAAAAAATACTCTCCCTACCTACAGTTTTCTGTCCCTAGAAAAAAATGTTTTTTTTAATCACAATATAGCAAAAGGACAATTCACTCACTGTCCTTCCAGGTCCCTGGAAACAAGGACTTGCAGAGTGAAAGAAACTGACACTGTCCCTACCTAGAGTTTTCTGTGCCTAGAATAAATGTTTTTTTTAATCACAATATAGCAAAAGGACAATTCACTCACTGTCCTTCCAGGTCCCTGGAAACAAGGACTTGCAGAGTGAAAGAAACTGACACTGTCCCTACCTAGAGTTTTCTGTCCCTAGAATAAATGTTTTTTTTAATCACAATATAGCAAAAGGACAATTCACTCACTGTCCTTCCAGGTCCCTGGAAACAAGGACTTGCAGAGTGAAAGAAACTGACACTGTCCCTACCTAGAGTTTTCTGTCCCTAGAATAAATGTTTTTTTTAATCACAATATAGCAAAAGGACAATTCACTCACTGTCCTTCCAGGTCCCTGGAAACAAGGACTTGCAGAGTGAAAGAAACTGACACTGTCCCTACCTAGAGTTTTCTGTCCCTAGAATAAATGTTTTTTTTAATCACAATATAGCAAAAGGACAATTCACTCACTGTCCTTCCAGGTCCCTGGAAACAAGGACTTGCAGAGTGAAAGAAACTGACACTGTCCCTACCTAGAGTTTTCTGTCCCTAGAATAAATGTTTTTTTTAATCACAATATAGCAAAAGGACAATTCACTCACTGTCCTTCCAGGTCCCTGGAAACAAGGACTTGCAGAGTGAAAGAAACTGACACTGTCCCTACCTAGAGTTTTCTGTCCCTAGAATAAATGTTTTTTTTAATCACAATATAGCAAAAGGACAATTCACTCACTGTCCTTCCAGGTCCCTGGAAACAAGGACTTGCAGAGTGAAAGAAACTGACACTGTCCCTACCTAGAGTTTTCTGTCCCTAGAATAAATGTTTTTTTTAATCACAATATAGCAAAAGGACAATTCACTCACTGTCCTTCCAGGTCCCTGGAAACAAGGACTTGCAGAGTGAAAGAAACTGACACTGTCCCTACCTAGAGTTTTCTGTCCCTAGAATAAATGTTTTTTTTAATCACAATATAGCAAAAGGACAATTCACTCACTGTCCTTCCAGGTCCCTGGAAACAAGGACTTGCAGAGTGAAAGAAACTGACACTGTCCCTACCTAGAGTTTTCTGTCCCTAGAATAAATTTTTTTTTTAATCACAATATAGCAAAAGGACAATTCACTCACTGTCCTTCCAGGTCCCTGGAAACAAGGACTTGCAGAGTGAAAGAAACTGACACTGTCCCTACCTAGAGTTTTCTGTCCCTAGAATAAATGTTTTTTTTAATCACAATATAGCAAAAGGACAATTCACTCACTGTCCTTCCAGGTCCCTGGAAACAAGGACTTGCAGAGTGAAAGAAACTGACACTGTCCCTACCTAGAGTTTTCTGTCCCTAGAATAAATGTTTTTTTTAATCACAATATAGCAAAAGGACAATTCACTCACTGTCCTTCCAGGTCCCTGGAAACAAGGACTTGCAGAGTGAAAGAAACTGACACTGTCCCTACCTAGAGTTTTCTGTCCCTAGAATAAATGTTTTTTTTAATCACAATATAGCACAAGGAAAATTAACTCACTGTCCTTACAGGTCCCTGGAAACAAGGACTTGCAGAGTGAAAGAAAAAAAACACTCTCCCTACCTACAGTTTTCTGTCCCTAGAAAAAAATGTTTTTTTTAATCACAATATAGCAAAAGGACAATTCACTCACTGTCCTTCCAGGTCCCTGGAAACAAGGACTTGCAGAGTGAAAGAAACTGACACTGTCCCTACCTAGAGTTTTCTGTCCCTGGAATAAATGTTTTTTTCAGCACAATATAGCACAAGGACAATTAACTCACTGTCCTTACAGGTCCCTGGAAACAAGGACTTGCAGAGTGAAAGAAAAAAAATACTCTCCCTACCTACAGTTTTCTGTCCCTAGAAAAAAATGTTTTTTTTAATCACAATATAGCAAAAGGACAATTCACTCACTGTCCTTCCAGGTCCCTGGAAACAAGGACTTGCAGAGTGAAAGAAACTGACACTGTCCCTACCTAGAGTTTTCTGTGCCTAGAATAAATGTTTTTTTTAATCACAATATAGCAAAAGGACAATTCACTCACTGTCCTTCCAGGTCCCTGGAAACAAGGACTTGCAGAGTGAAAGAAACTGACACTGTCCCTACCTAGAGTTTTCTGTCCCTAGAATAAATGTTTTTTTTAATCACAATATAGCAAAAGGACAATTCACTCACTGTCCTTCCAGGTCCCTGGAAACAAGGACTTGCAGAGTGAAAGAAACTGACACTGTCCCTACCTAGAGTTTTCTGTCCCTAGAATAAATGTTTTTTTTAATCACAATATAGCAAAAGGACAATTCACTCACTGTCCTTCCAGGTCCCTGGAAACAAGGACTTGCAGAGTGAAAGAAACTGACACTGTCCCTACCTAGAGTTTTCTGTCCCTAGAATAAATGTTTTTTTTAATCACAATATAGCAAAAGGACAATTCACTCACTGTCCTTCCAGGTCCCTGGAAACAAGGACTTGCAGAGTGAAAGAAACTGACACTGTCCCTACCTAGAGTTTTCTGTCCCTAGAATAAATGTTTTTTTTAATCACAATATAGCAAAAGGACAATTCACTCACTGTCCTTCCAGGTCCCTGGAAACAAGGACTTGCAGAGTGAAAGAAACTGACACTGTCCCTACCTAGAGTTTTCTGTCCCTAGAATAAATGTTTTTTTTAATCACAATATAGCAAAAGGACAATTCACTCACTGTCCTTCCAGGTCCCTGGAAACAAGGACTTGCAGAGTGAAAGAAACTGACACTGTCCCTACCTAGAGTTTTCTGTCCCTAGAATAAATGTTTTTTTTAATCACAATATAGCAAAAGGACAATTCACTCACTGTCCTTCCAGGTCCCTGGAAACAAGGACTTGCAGAGTGAAAGAAACTGACACTGTCCCTACCTAGAGTTTTCTGTCCCTAGAATAAATGTTTTTTTTAATCACAATATAGCAAAAGGACAATTCACTCACTGTCCTTCCAGGTCCCTGGAAACAAGGACTTGCAGAGTGAAAGAAACTGACACTGTCCCTACCTAGAGTTTTCTGTCCCTAGAATAAATTTTTTTTTTAATCACAATATAGCAAAAGGACAATTCACTCACTGTCCTTCCAGGTCCCTGGAAACAAGGACTTGCAGAGTGAAAGAAACTGACACTGTCCCTACCTAGAGTTTTCTGTCCCTAGAATAAATGTTTTTTTTAATCACAATATAGCAAAAGGACAATTCACTCACTGTCCTTCCAGGTCCCTGGAAACAAGGACTTGCAGAGTGAAAGAAACTGACACTGTCCCTACCTAGAGTTTTCTGTCCCTAGAATAAATGTTTTTTTTAATCACAATATAGCAAAAGGACAATTCACTCACTGTCCTTCCAGGTCCCTGGAAACAAGGACTTGCAGAGTGAAAGAAACTGACACTGTCCCTACCTAGAGTTTTCTGTCCCTAGAATAAATTTTTTTTTTAATCACAATATAGCAAAAGGACAATTCACTCACTGTCCTTCCAGGTCCCTGGAAACAAGGACTTGCAGAGTGAAAGAAACTGACACTGTCCCTACCTAGAGTTTTCTGTCCCTAGAATAAATGTTTTTTTTAATCACAATATAGCAAAAGGACAATTCACTCACTGTCCTTCCAGGTCCCTGGAAACAAGGACTTGCAGAGTGAAAGAAACTGACACTGTCCCTACCTAGAGTTTTCTGTCCCTAGAATAAATGTTTTTTTTAATCACAATATAGCAAAAGGACAATTCACTCACTGTCCTTCCAGGTCCCTGGAAACAAGGACTTGCAGAGTGAAAGAAACTGACACTGTCCCTACCTAGAGTTTTCTGTCCCTAGAATAAATGTTTTTTTTAATCACAATATAGCACAAGGAAAATTAACTCACTGTCCTTACAGGTCCCTGGAAACAAGGACTTGCAGAGTGAAAGAAAAAAAACACTCTCCCTACCTACAGTTTTCTGTCCCTAGAAAAAAATGTTTTTTTTAATCACAATATAGCAAAAGGACAATTCACTCACTGTCCTTCCAGGTCCCTGGAAACAAGGACTTGCAGAGTGAAAGAAACTGACACTGTCCCTACCTAGAGTTTTCTGTCCCTGGAATAAATGTTTTTTTCAGCACAATATAGCACAAGGACAATTAACTCACTGTCCTTACAGGTCCCTGGAAACAAGGACTTGCAGAGTGAAAGAAAAAAAATACTCTCCCTACCTACAGTTTTCTGTCCCTAGAAAAAAATGTTTTTTTTAATCACAATATAGCAAAAGGACAATTCACTCACTGTCCTTCCAGGTCCCTGGAAACAAGGACTTGCAGAGTGAAAGAAACTGACACTGTCCCTACCTAGAGTTTTCTGTGCCTAGAATAAATGTTTTTTTTAATCACAATATAGCAAAAGGACAATTCACTCACTGTCCTTCCAGGTCCCTGGAAACAAGGACTTGCAGAGTGAAAGAAACTGACACTGTCCCTACCTAGAGTTTTCTGTCCCTAGAATAAATGTTTTTTTTAATCACAATATAGCAAAAGGACAATTCACTCACTGTCCTTCCAGGTCCCTGGAAACAAGGACTTGCAGAGTGAAAGAAACTGACACTGTCCCTACCTAGAGTTTTCTGTCCCTAGAATAAATGTTTTTTTTAATCACAATATAGCAAAAGGACAATTCACTCACTGTCCTTCCAGGTCCCTGGAAACAAGGACTTGCAGAGTGAAAGAAACTGACACTGTCCCTACCTAGAGTTTTCTGTCCCTAGAATAAATGTTTTTTTTAATCACAATATAGCAAAAGGACAATTCACTCACTGTCCTTCCAGGTCCCTGGAAACAAGGACTTGCAGAGTGAAAGAAACTGACACTGTCCCTACCTAGAGTTTTCTGTCCCTAGAATAAATGTTTTTTTTAATCACAATATAGCAAAAGGACAATTCACTCACTGTCCTTCCAGGTCCCTGGAAACAAGGACTTGCAGAGTGAAAGAAACTGACACTGTCCCTACCTAGAGTTTTCTGTCCCTAGAATAAATGTTTTTTTTAATCACAATATAGCAAAAGGACAATTCACTCACTGTCCTTCCAGGTCCCTGGAAACAAGGACTTGCAGAGTGAAAGAAACTGACACTGTCCCTACCTAGAGTTTTCTGTCCCTAGAATAAATGTTTTTTTTAATCACAATATAGCAAAAGGACAATTCACTCACTGTCCTTCCAGGTCCCTGGAAACAAGGACTTGCAGAGTGAAAGAAACTGACACTGTCCCTACCTAGAGTTTTCTGTCCCTAGAATAAATGTTTTTTTTAATCACAATATAGCAAAAGGACAATTCACTCACTGTCCTTCCAGGTCCCTGGAAACAAGGACTTGCAGAGTGAAAGAAACTGACACTGTCCCTACCTAGAGTTTTCTGTCCCTAGAATAAATTTTTTTTTTAATCACAATATAGCAAAAGGACAATTCACTCACTGTCCTTCCAGGTCCCTGGAAACAAGGACTTGCAGAGTGAAAGAAACTGACACTGTCCCTACCTAGAGTTTTCTGTCCCTAGAATAAATGTTTTTTTTAATCACAATATAGCAAAAGGACAATTCACTCACTGTCCTTCCAGGTCCCTGGAAACAAGGACTTGCAGAGTGAAAGAAACTGACACTGTCCCTACCTAGAGTTTTCTGTCCCTAGAATAAATGTTTTTTTTAATCACAATATAGCAAAAGGACAATTCACTCACTGTCCTTCCAGGTCCCTGGAAACAAGGACTTGCAGAGTGAAAGAAACTGACACTGTCCCTACCTAGAGTTTTCTGTCCCTAGAATAAATGTTTTTTTTAATCACAATATAGCAAAAGGACAATTCACTCACTGTCCTTCCAGGTCCCTGGAAACAAGGACTTGCAGAGTGAAAGAAACTGACACTGTCCCTACCTAGAGTTTTCTGTCCCTAGAATAAATGTTTTTTTTAATCACAATATAGCAAAAGGACAATTCACTCACTGTCCTTCCAGGTCCCTGGAAACAAGGACTTGCAGAGTGAAAGAAACTGACACTGTCCCTACCTAGAGTTTTCTGTCCCTAGAATAAATTTTTTTTTTAATCACAATATAGCAAAAGGACAATTCACTCACTGTCCTTCCAGGTCCCTGGAAACAAGGACTTGCAGAGTGAAAGAAACTGACACTGTCCCTACCTAGAGTTTTCTGTCCCTAGAATAAATGTTTTTTTTAATCACAATATAGCAAAAGGACAATTCACTCACTGTCCTTCCAGGTCCCTGGAAACAAGGACTTGCAGAGTGAAAGAAACTGACACTGTCCCTACCTAGAGTTTTCTGTCCCTAGAATAAATGTTTTTTTTAATCACAATATAGCAAAAGGACAATTCACTCACTGTCCTTCCAGGTCCCTGGAAACAAGGACTTGCAGAGTGAAAGAAACTGACACTGTCCCTACCTAGAGTTTTCTGTCCCTAGAATAAATGTTTTTTTTAATCACAATATAGCAAAAGGACAATTCACTCACTGTCCTTCCAGGTCCCTGGAAACAAGGACTTGCAGAGTGAAAGAAACTGACACTGTCCCTACCTAGAGTTTTCTGTCCCTAGAATAAATGTTTTTTTTAATCACAATATAGCAAAAGGACAATTCACTCACTGTCCTTCCAGGTCCCTGGAAACAAGGACTTGCAGAGTGAAAGAAACTGACACTGTCCCTACCTAGAGTTTTCTGTCCCTAGAATAAATGTTTTTTTTAATCACAATATAGCAAAAGGACAATTCACTCACTGTCCTTCCAGGTCCCTGGAAACAAGGACTTGCAGAGTGAAAGAAACTGACACTGTCCCTACCTAGAGTTTTCTGTCCCTAGAATAAATGTTTTTTTTAATCACAATATAGCAAAAGGACAATTCACTCACTGTCCTTCCAGGTCCCTGGAAACAAGGACTTGCAGAGTGAAAGAAACTGACACTGTCCCTACCTAGAGTTTTCTGTCCCTAGAATAAATGTTTTTTTTAATCACAATATAGCAAAAGGACAATTCACTCACTGTCCTTCCAGGTCCCTGGAAACAAGGACTTGCAGAGTGAAAGAAACTGACACTGTCCCTACCTAGAGTTTTCTGTCCCTAGAATAAATGTTTTTTTTAATCACAATATAGCAAAAGGACAATTCACTCACTGTCCTTCCAGGTCCCTGGAAACAAGGACTTGCAGAGTGAAAGAAACTGACACTGTCCCTACCTAGAGTTTTCTGTCCCTAGAATAAATGTTTTTTTTAATCACAATATAGCAAAAGGACAATTCACTCACTGTCCTTCCAGGTCCCTGGAAACAAGGACTTGCAGAGTGAAAGAAACTGACACTGTCCCTACCTAGAGTTTTCTGTCCCTAGAATAAATGTTTTTTTTAATCACAATATAGCAAAAGGACAATTCACTCACTGTCCTTCCAGGTCCCTGGAAACAAGGACTTGCAGAGTGAAAGAAACTGACACTGTCCCTACCTAGAGTTTTCTGTCCCTAGAATAAATGTTTTTTTTAATCACAATATAGCAAAAGGACAATTCACTCACTGTCCTTCCAGGTCCCTGGAAACAAGGACTTGCAGAGTGAAAGAAACTGACACTGTCCCTACCTAGAGTTTTCTGTCCCTAGAATAAATGTTTTTTTTAATCACAATATAGCAAAAGGACAATTCACTCACTGTCCTTCCAGGTCCCTGGAAACAAGGACTTGCAGAGTGAAAGAAACTGACACTGTCCCTACCTAGAGTTTTCTGTCCCTAGAATAAATGTTTTTTTTAATCACAATATAGCAAAAGGACAATTCACTCACTGTCCTTCCAGGTCCCTGGAAACAAGGACTTGCAGAGTGAAAGAAACTGACACTGTCCCTACCTAGAGTTTTCTGTCCCTAGAATAAATGTTTTTTTTAATCACAATATAGCAAAAGGACAATTCACTCACTGTCCTTCCAGGTCCCTGGAAACAAGGACTTGCAGAGTGAAAGAAACTGACACTGTCCCTACCTAGAGTTTTCTGTCCCTAGAATAAATGTTTTTTTTTAAGCACACTATAGCAGAAGCACAAAACACACTGACACTCTCCCTACCTATCCTTCTCTTTCCCTAAACTAAAGGAATCCAGGTTAAGCAAGAAAGAAATAACAGTCACTGTCCCTGCCTATGCTACTCTATCCCTGCTCCGGAACACACTACACTAGGCCGCCGTGCTGGCGGCCTTTTATAGTGTGGGGCGTGTACTAAACACCCTCAGCAATAATTGGCCACAGGCATCCTGCCTGTGGCCAATCATTGCTCTCCTCGCTGCCGGCGCTGTGATTGGCCAAGCATGCGGGGTCACAGTGCATGCTTGGCCAATCACAGCGCCTGGATGACACTGCGATGGCGTAGTGCATTGTGGGCCGTTCGCGTCACTCGAATTTGGCGCGAACGGCCCAAATCGTTCGATCTTCGTCGAACGATCGAACAGCCAATGTTCGAGTCGAACGTATGTTCGACTCGAACACGAAGCTCATCCCTACTCCTGATCCCTATTGTCAACATGTGCTATCTGCCATCAGGGGTGATCAATGGACGTGTTTTGGGGGTGCAACCCCTTCCTCAGTTCACCTACTTTAGATACGAGGAAGGGGTTGCACCCCCAAAAGACGTACATGGATATCCCCTGATGGCAGATGGCACATGTTGACACACTGTGTGCAGATTCAATTTTTGGCTGGTTTGATTGTCAAAAAGTTTTTAAAAAGTGGAAGAACAAACATGAAAAAAAAGGGGGTTTGGATGCCTTATTAAATTCTCCCCAAAACATCGAGAATGTCTTTAAATGTTTGATCCATCACATGAATTCTTTCTTTAATTTTGTCCAGTTCCGTGCTACATTCCATCACTTGCTGGATGAGGCGGAGGGCACTGTCAGCAGAGAAACGTGTACTATCCTTCACCCCAACATTCACATCCCCTAAAAACAAAATACAAAAGGTATTATAACTCTGCAGGCCTACATCTCTTACCTGAAGCTGGGGTGACAGATACTGACCTGTTGTGGTGACCAGTTCCACAACGTCATCCACCTCTCCTTCCTGCACTTCTCCTTCCTCCACCTCAACTTCCTCTACATCCTTCGGTTGTGGGTCTTTTGGAGTTTGGGGTTGTTGTGAAGCTGTGGGGTTCCTGTGCTCCCTGGAGTCTTCTCCTCCCAGTCTTCTCTCCCCTATGAGAATCAAACAAAAGGTAGAGTTATCACACAGAAATTCTCTATGTTAAAAAAAAACAGGCTAAATTGCTTGGAAGTGGGGTACAAGTGTGTGTTTGGGCAGAAGTTAAAGATGAATGCATTATTTCTGACCAAGAATATGTTTAGTATTCACCTTTGTCTGTAATTTTTTAGACATGTAGGCAACACAAAAATTCTCTGATGCACCTGTGTGGGACACCCAAAAAAGGCGGGTCTGGTGGCCCACACTATAGTGCTCCAAAGTACAGATGTGGAAGTAGCTGCTGAGTGTCCTCTCCTTTACACAGTTTACAGTTTGCATTTCATTCTCTTTGTGCCCCAAATTTCCAAAAAAATGGCAGATGTCTAATTACTTTTGTGGCTGTAAAATAAGCCAAAACAGCGGATAGTGGCCGAATGAAGTGTCTGTAACGTAACGAACGATTACTGTGCCCAACCAAGTTCAAAATATTACATTTTGGAAGGGAGTCCAATAAGAAAAAAACCTAAACCAGCAACATGTCAGTTTAGCACAGGATTAATAGCAGAAAAGTGTACATTTTACTTACTTTTTGCGAGCATTCTCTTAATGCTCCTTAACTGCTCTGGCTCCCTCAGTTTGAGGTCTGACCACCTCTTTCTGAGCTGCTCATTTGAGCGTTTCACCCCGAAATTCGTCTTCAGACTCTTCACGACTTTAGTGAGGATTTTGGCCTTCCTTCTATTTGGTTTGCTATACGGCCCATGCTTTGCGTCATAATCAGACTTGAGCAAGATGTCCACCATCTCCGCCATTTCCGCAAAAGACATATTAGATGCCTTGAATCTACTCCTTGATCGTGACGTTTCCTCGGTCTCCGGGCTTGTCTCCTCCTCGTTAGTTGCGGAATTATCAGACACCTGCTGTAACTCCGCCATATCTGTCTGCGCGTCGAAAGAGAAGGGGCGGGGAAAAGATGTTAGTTAGAACGTCATGGGCGGGCGACGTGTGCAGAGCGACGTGTTCGTATTTTGACGCATGCGTGGTGTGTATATAGCAAACACACATGTGACTATAGTACGTTCGGTGTGCGGAGAGAGGAGTTCAAGTGACGGACGTGCGAACGAAGGTATGTGATTTTGAGACTGTGCCAAATTGTTGGCCTATACTGTATTGAGAATGTTGTAGGATATATATGGTGACTACGATGTTAAGGAGGTTAGACTGTTTGCCTCACATTAGTTATATATTATTTATTTAACTTGCAGATACAATATGAATGTCTTTCTTAGCGACAAAGAGTTCCTGGCGGAATTTATTGACCGGGTAAGGGAGCTGCCGGCTCTGTGGGAGACGAAAAACCCCATCCACAAAAAAAGAGGGGTGAGAAAAGCAGCGCTGGAGAAGCTGCTCCCATTTGTGCAGACCAAGGTGCCCACAGCCACAGCAAAACAAGTGGACACTAAAATTGGGAGCTTGAGAGGCACCTACAGGACTGAACGCTCTAAGGTCCTGGCTTCTCAGAGGTCAGGAGCAGCAGCAGGTGATGTGTATGTCCCGATTTTGTGGTACTACAGCAGGATGTCCTTCCTGGATGACCACATTGAGGCAAGGCCATCACTCTCCACTCTTCCCCCCAGACTTCCCTGAGCCTTCTCTGGAGCAAGAGGAGGCAGCCATCCTGGATGATCCTGATTTGGCCATCTGGAGCCAGGTATAGTATTAAATGAAATTGCCTTGTGATAAAATTAATGTTTGACAAATATGTCAAGATGAGAAACATACAATATTTTGGGTTCCACAAGTGAAATCAAGATCTCTAGACATTAGTCTGCACTTAATTGGGTGCTAAATAGTCAATCTGATGTAGGTGTAAATTCGAAAAAATGATTTCTGGATTTACATTCTAATTGCTTCAATCATGTTTATAAAGTTTGATGCAAAGATTAAACCAACATATTAAACTATGTCCCTTTTTCATACACAGGATGAAATCAGCGAGGAGGAGGGTCTGGAAACTGTCAGGCAGGAGGAGGCAGGGCCCAGTGGCAGCCAGGAGGAGGCAGGGCCCAGTGGCAGCCAGGAGGAGGCAGGGCCCAGTGGCAGCTAGGAGGTGGCAGGGCAAAGGAGAAGCACCAGATCCCAGGTGCCTCCCATCCGGCTTCCCAAAAGAGGCAGGAGGGACAGGACCACCAGTGAGGCAGCAATGGCCCTTATTCGTGAGGCCCATGCCACCCTCCAGGAGCCCACATGCCCTGAAGAGGCCATTGTCGGCCTAGTGGAGGCAAAGTTCAAGGTGATGAGCATGGAGCAACGCCTCCTATGCGAGCCCCTGCTCATCACCTTGCTCAACAAGGGGTTGATGGAAAAAAATACCCCCAATACAGCTATTTGTGAGGTGGCACAACTGTCCTAACCTCAACCTCCTCCTCCACCTCCACATTCTTCTTCTGCCCCACCCCCTTCTCCTTCACCTCCACCTTGTTCTTCCACCCCACCCCCTTCTCCTACATCTCCTCCTCCTCCTGACAGGAGTACCCCTCCAGTGGCCCAGCCTCCAGCCACACGAAGAAGGAAGGCTGCAGAGAAGGCTCCAGGGAAGGTTGCAGGGAAGGTTGCCAGGAAGACGAGGAAGTGATTGCCTTGCTTCATTGTGGTCGGACAGAAGGCAGCCTGTTGTAGTACCACACACTTGGGACATATATATCACCTGCTGCTGTTCCTGACCTCTGGGAGGCCAGCATCAGATTGTGTTCAGAAATGTTGGCCTTCTCAAGCTCCCAATTTTAGTGTCCACACAGGGTTGCTGTGTGCTCTGGGGTCCCTGGGATGCACAAATGGCAGCAGCTTCTCCAGCGCTGCCTTCTCTTTATTTTAGTTCAAACATGAATAAATGTTATTTTTATTTAAGTTCATACTTGACTATGTGTCTTTCTAAAAATTTAAAATCTAGCTTTGGAGTAAGCAGATACATTTGACTGACAAAAAAAGGGACAGATAACAACCCCCCAAAAAAATAACTAAATCTGATTTCACAAAAAAGGGTGTAAAATTTAAATAATATATATTAAAAGATTCAATGGGAGATCACTATCAAAACATTGCGAAATTACAATTAACATCAGTTAGAAAAATATGTAATTTTTTAATATTCCTAAAAACTTGCACAATATAATACACATAAATCTTCTTAAGAGCAGCATGAAAAAGGTTAAAAAAAGATAGTCATAACTCTGTGTGAAGATCAGCAGCAAAAGAAGTTCATTCGTTTGGATTAATGTAACATTCTAACGAAGATTTCAATGCACAACATTTAAACGATGCAAAAATTTGGAGCGTGACGAATGTGCTATCTCCATTACGAAGGCTTGTTTTACTAGAAGATGTGCTCCCGTCTCATAGTTGTTTCTGAGCATGCGCGCTTTTGGAAGAGTCGTAAAAGCATACACACGAACCATTTTCTTGTCACAAAACAGGCTGACGAGAAACACGGCGAGGAAATCTGGAATCCTGATGAGAAAATAGAGAGCAGGTTCTCTATTTTCTCGTCGAGATTCACGGCAATTTTCTCATCATAAAACCATACACACGAACGGTTTTCTCGACAAAAAAGCTCACGCGGCACTTTTCTTGCCGGTTTTGGACGAGAAACTCGGTCGTGTGTACGAGGCTTTATAGTCAGAAAATGTTTGATTTGTAGGTAATTCCAATGTGGGATTGTATTTGGGTTGGTTTCTTTGTTTAGTTCATCTCTAGAGAGAAGTGTCCCTGCTTTAAAGAAATGTTTGGACAGTATATCCTTATGTGGCCAGCAGGGATGAGCCGAACACCCCCCTGTTCGGTTCGCACCAGAACCTGCGAACAGACAAAATGTTCGTGTAAACTTTAGAACCCTATTAAATACAATGGACTCGAACGTTCGAAATCTAAAGTGTTAATTATAAAGGCTAATATGCAAGTTATTGTCCTAAAAAGTGTTTGGGGACCTGGGTCCTGCTCCAGGGGACATGTATCAATGCAAAAAAAAGTTTTAAAAACGGACGTTTTTTCGGGAGCAGTGATTTTAATAATGCTTAAAATGAAAAAATAAAAGTGAAATATTCCTTTAAATTTCGTACCTGGGGGGTGTGTATGATATGCATGTAAAGTGGCGCATGTTTCCCGTGCTTAGAACTGTCCCTGCAAAAAATGTCATTTTTGAAAGAAAAAAAATGCATTTAAAACTGACTCGCGGCTATTAATGAATTGTCGGCTCCCGGCAATACATACAAAAGTCATTGAAAAAAAAAAAAAAAAAAAGCGTGGGGGTTCCCCAGAATTCAATTACCAGGCCCTTCAGATCTGGCATGGATTTTAAGGGGAACTCCACCCCAAGTTTAAAAAAAAAATGGCGTGGAGTCCCCCTAAAAATCCATACCAGACCCCTTATCCGAGCATGCAACCTGGCCGGCCGCAGGGGAAAAGGGGGGGACGAGAGAGCGGCCCCCCCTCCCTCCTGAACCGTACCAAGCCACATGCCCTCAACATGGGGAGGATGTCCCCATGTTGATGGGGACAAGGGCCTCATCCCCACAACCCTTGCCCGGTGGTTGTGGGGGTCTGCGGGCGGGGGGCTTATCGGAATCTGGAAGACCCCTTTAACAAAGGGGACCCCCAGATCCCGCCCCCCCCTATGTGAATTGGTAACGGGTACATTGTACCCCTACCATTTCACGAAGAAAGCGTAAAAAAAATGTTTAAAAAAACACACAAACACCTTGAAAAAGTCCTTTATTTAAAAAAATAAATAAATAAACATTCCAGCGGTGAAATCCAGTGTCCCGCGGCGATCCCGATGTCCAGCGCTGTCCTTCATTGGTTGTGCCTGAGCGGACCTGATGGGGAACTCCCTCTCAGTATTTTAAATGTATAGACCCGCCCCTTCTAAAGTTCCCCATCAGGTCCGCTCAGCGGACGAGATGCGGAACATGAGAAGGGGCGGGTCTATACATGTATTACCAAAGTGAGAGCAGTTCCCCATCAGGTCCGCCCCCTCGGTATGTCAGACCCGCCTACGTCATTGGCTTGAGCGGGGAACTTCCTTCACTATGTAAATTTAAATGTACATAGTGAAGGAAGTTCCCCGCTCAAGCCAATGACGTAGGCGGGTCCGACATACCGAGGAGGCGGACCTGATGGGGAACTGCTCTCACTTTGGTAATACATGTATAGACCCGCCCCTTCTCATGTTCCGCGTCTGGTCCGCTGAGCGGACCTGATGGGGAACTTTAGAAGGGGCGGGTCTATACATTTAAAATACTGAGAGGGAGTTCCCCATCAGGTCCGCTCAGGCACAACCAATGACGGACAGCGCTGGACATCGGGATCGCCGCGGGACACTGGATTTCACCGCTGGAATGGGTTTTTTTTTTTTTTTTTTTTTTAATAAAGGACTTTTTCAACGTGTTTGTGTGTTTTTTTAAACATTTTTTTACGCTTTCTTCGTGAAATGGTAGGGGTACAATGTACCCCTTACCAATTCACATAGGGGGGGGGGGCCGGGATCTGGGGGTCCTCTTTGTTAAAGGGGTCTTCCAGATTCCGATAAGCCCCCCGCCCGCAGACCCCCACAACCACCGGGCAAGGGTTGTGGGGATGAGGCCCTTGTCCCCATCAACATGGGGACATCCTCCCCATGTTGAGGGCATGTGGCTTGGTACGGTTCAGGAGGGAGGGGGGGCCGCTCTCTCGTCCCCCCCTTTTCCCCTGCGGCCGGCCAGGTTGCATGCTCGGATAAGGGGTCTGGTATGGATTTTTAGGGGGACTCCACGCCATTTTTTTTTAAATTTGGGGTGGAGTTCCCCTTAAAATCCATGCCAGATCTGAAGGGCCTGGAATGGATATTTGGGGGAACCCCACGTCATTTTTTTTTTTATTTGCGGAGGGGTTCCCCTTAATATCCATTCCAGACCTGAAGGGCCTGGTAATTGAATTCTGGGGAACTCCCACGCTTTTTTTTTTTTTTTTATCAATGACTTTTGTATGTATTGCCGGGAGCCGACAATTCATTAATAGCCGCGAGTCAGTTTTAAATGCATTTTTTTCTTTCAAAAATGACACTTTTTGCAGGGACAGTTCTAAGCACGGGAAACATGCGCCACTTTACATGCATATCATACACACCCCCCAGGTACGAAATTTAAAGGAATATTTCACTTTTATTTTTTCATTTTAAGCATTATTAAAATCACTGCTCCCGAAAAAACGGCCGTTTTTAAAACTTCTTTTTGCATTGATACATGTCCCCTGGGGCAGGACCCGGGTCCCCAAACACTTTTTAGGACAATAACTTGCATATAAGCCTTTATAATTAGCACTTTAGATTTCTCCCATAGATTTTTCGAATTTGCCGCGAACACCCCAATTTGTTCGCTGTTCGGCGAACGGGCGAACAGGCAATGTTCGAGTCGAACATGAGTTCGACTCGAACTCGAAGCTCATCCCTAGTGGCCAGACAGTTGTAAGAAAATTGTGTTCTGTTCCTGGGGGAAAGTCCAGATTGTCCCTTAGTGGGATGAGTGTACCAAACTATGGTGAGGGGTTGTTGGGTTTGAAAGTATTTTGAAAGATCTCTAGAGTGGGGCCAATGAGAGGGTGGGATTTGGTGTCTAGTGTGTGGTGTTTTGAATGTATCCATGGAAGTGATCAAACAGGTTGGGAGAGTTGTGTGTGTTCTAGGGAAACCCAGTCTTTAACAGTATGATGTATGTTCCAATCCACTATTCTCGCTAGAAGGGCTGCCTGGTGATATTTGCGTAGATCAGGGAGTGCAATTCCTCCTTTTTTGGAAGGTTTAGTCTAGTAATTTTGATTCTGGGGGGTTTACCTCTCCAAATAAAAGATGAGCATGCTCGGCGAAAGGAGGTAAAGAAAGATAAAGGTAAACTAATGGGGATTGTTTGCATGACATAGAGAAAACAGGGTAGGATTGTCATCTTGATTAATGAGGCTCTACCAAACCACGAGACGTTTAATGGGTTCCATCTCTTTAGATCATCTTTGGATTCTTTTAGAATTGGTGTGTAGTTGAGCTTAAATAGATCATCCAAATAAGTAGGGATTTCTATTCCCAGATACGTTATGGATGTATTGGCCCATGAGAAGGGAAAGTTTTTCTTACAAAGTGCAATTGAACAACGTGGTAAAGTGACGTTAAGGACGTTGGATTTTGAATGGTTAATAATTTTTTTTTACATTTTTTTTTTATTAAAGTTTTCACAGTGACAAAAACAAGTGATACGCTTGTTACAGAGAGCGTATAACACAGAAACAACAAAGTAAAATAGGTGAATCAAGACAAATCGTTGTTCAACATAAGACTTTTATCATGGTGATATTCGAGAACTAGAAATGGGAGTATAGTCTGAATCAGAACACAGCCTGTGGACAAGTATATGGGCCGTTTGGAGTAAGATATAATCTATAACACAACCAAGTATCTACGACCTAAGGGTTAGTAGGAGATGACTGAATATGTAAGTAGTAGAAGTAATGGGGTAATAGGGAAGGTAGAAGGATAAACCTGCAGGGGTCACTACCTTCCCGCTCACCCCAAAAGGGATCAAACTGTGAGCGGGAGGGAACCCTGAGCTAATCCATAAAGTTAGAGGGCATGGATGGTTTATCAACAGAAAGAGAGTCTTAAAACCCCGGCAAAACTGCTGGCCATCTGACGCATGCATCCGAAAGTTAGTCCAATCTGGCCAATCGATCTATAGTGTCATAAAAAGTCAATGGGGGGGTATGATTATGCGGTGAAACATACCATTGAAAAGTGAAATTGAGCCGTCACCTAACATTTGAGTGAAGAAAGGGACAGGGGCGAGAAGGGAGAGGGTAACGGGGAAGGACGGGGTGGTCAGGTGGCATGGTTGGCAGCGGTTAGGCTCGCCCTGGCCATGGGTACCAGAGTGGGTTGGGAGGTTGTAGCCGTTGCGGTTTCCCTATAATGGGTCCAGCATGCCCAAATGGTTACGAACTTAGTGGGATCGTCTTTAGCTTGGAAAATGAGTTTCTCCATCTCTGCCGTCTTGTCTACTCTACCACGCCATTCGGCAATAGTGGGGGGGTCAGTGCTTCTGAAGTGTACAGGTACACATTGGGTAGCCGCATTAATGAGATGTAAGGTAAGGGATTTACGGTATTCAGACCATGGTATGGACGTGTGATGGAGCAGATATTGTGCTGGGGTAAAATCTGGGGTGAATGTAGTAATTTTAACAATCAAGTCATGTACTGTACCTCTCTCCAGAAAGGCTGTATTAGCGGGCATTCCCACCATATATGGATAAGGGAGCCCAGGGCTAAGTTACATCGCCAGCATAGTGGAGGGACGCTCAGGAAGTATCGGTGTATCTTGTCAGATGTACGGTACCATCTTGAATATAATTTGTATCTATTCTCCTGCGCTGAAATGTTGATGGAGCCCTTATGTGTGTGTTCGCATACGCGTTCCCATTCATCCTCAGACAATTCGACTGACAAATCCGTGCCCCAGAGATGGCGTATTCCGAGAGTTGGGGGGGATTCTGAGAGTAGGAGGGCATTCAAAGTTGAGATTAAATGGTTTTGAGGTTCCGAATCAGTACAAATATATTCAAAGGGGGTAAGGTCCCTGTACAACGGAGAGGGAGGATGTGTAGAAGAAAGTGACGGATTTGGAGGTATTTGAAGAAGGGTATGTGGAGGCCAGTGAATTTGGAGGATAATGCAGGATGGGAGAGAAGTACATCATCAGCAAAGCACTGATGTGCTCTAACAGGCGGGACAATGGGACCAATGCGCGGGTTGGTCGCCAGAATGTCTGGTGGGAAATCAGGGTTTTGAGTGAGAGGGGTCAGAGGCCCAGGAAAAGGGGTCAGCCGGAGGGCTCGGCATGAAGCTCTAAAAGTAGACGACGTGGGGCCTATCAGAGGGTAAGTGGAGCACACCTTGGGAATGGCCTGTGGATTGAATGGTTAATTTTTACGTTTGATATTAATTGGAATTGCTCTAGGTCCTGAATAAGTTTGGGTATGGATATATGAGGGTCTGATAGAAAGAGAAGCATGTCATCCGCAAAAGCTGAAACATTATCATTTTTGTTATGAATCTGTATTCCCTTTATGTCTGGATTAGATCTAATTTTTTTTAATAACGGTTCCAGTGTAAGCACAAACAAGAGAGGGGATAGGGGGCACCCTTGTCTCGTACCATTGTGCAAATTGAAGGCATTCAACAGATGGCCATTGACACAAACTTTTGCTGTTGGGTTTGAGTATAAAGCTTTAATATAAGCTCCCATTAGAGGTAAAATACCAATGTGGTTTAATACAGCGTCGATATAATCCCAGGCCACTCTGTCGAATGCCTTCTCAGCGTCAAGGGAGAGAAAAAAGTCTTGTTTCTTTTTAGATGTAAGCCAGTGGTTTATGTTTATTGCTTTGATCGTGTTATCATGTCCTTCTCTACCTGGAATGAATCCCACTTGATCCAGGGATATAAAGGAGGTTAGTAGGGGGAGAAGTCTATTTGTTAGTATTTTGGCGTATATCTTTACATCAACATTGATCAGGGAAATTGGCCTATAATTTGAAACCTGATTGGGATCTTTACCTTCTTTGGGAATTACAGATATGTGAGCTTCCAGTAGTTGTTTTGGTGGATTTTGTTCAGATTGGAGGGAATGAAAGAATTAGCAATGATTAGCTAATGATTAGCTAATCATTAGCTAATCATTAGCTAATTAGATTAGCAAAATCTTAGCAATGAAATCACTCAGTCAATGATTCATGCCAAGATCGAGGCAGTCTTCCCAGACGAAGTTCCCTCCTATGAAAGACTATGGAGACCTTGGATCGCCCACTTCCTACCCCCTAACTTTGATGACTCACTCCTACTACCGTGATCTCTACGTAATATAAGCTCCTAAAGGTCTGGGTCTGGGACCTCTCTAGGGACCCCAGTTCCTCATCCCCCGAAACCTCTACTGCTTGAGCAACCTACTGGCATCTCGGCTAAGATACCCATTTAACCCTATCCCCCCCTACTCCTTCCCCCCTTATCTAAATCTAAAAGTACAGCCTTCATTTTTTTTAACTACATAGGGTTTACCTTCCCTACAAGAAACACTGTATAGAACTACTGGTTTGAAACTAAAATGCCCTGTACACACGATCGGAATCGGAACGTATTTTTTCGACAGAATTACGTTCAAGCTGTCTTGCATACACACTGTCACACCAAATTCCGACCGTCCAAAACGCGGTGACGTACAACACATACGACAGCACTATAAAGGCGAAGTTCAAATCCAACGGCTCCACCCTTTGGGCTGCTTTTGCTGATCTCGTGTTAGTAAAAGTTTGGTGAGAGACGATTCACGCTTTTCAGTCTTTGTACTTTTCAGATCGTTTTCTGGTGTTCAGTTGGTGCTTGTGGGTTTGTATCTTGTATTTCAGGGCGTGTAGTCAGGTCGTATCTGTTTTTCAGTGCGTTCTTGTCTGCTAGTTTCTGATTTTCAGGTCGTTCTCATAGGACTTCCTGTTCTTCAGTGCGTTCTGTTTAGTTCGTTCTGACCAGCCGACCGTTTTTTAGCCATGTTGCGGGTACGTACTCATCGCAGAGTTCGTACTTGGGCTTGGTTTGGGGGTTCATGCTTTAACCCAAGCTCAGTCCATGAACAGGGTGAGGAGGAGTTCATGGACAAAGAATTGGTTGCTCCAGCGGGACCAATTCTGTCACATGCCTCTGCTGCGGGAGATCCAGGAGAATAATTCTGATGACTTCAGGAATTATCTCAGGATGACGGACCCCATTGTTCACCATCTGTTGGCTTTGCTGTCCCCCTATATCACGAGGCAGGACACTGTCATGCGACAAGCCATCACTGCCGAGCAGAGGCTAGTCGCCATGTTGCGATACCTGGCAACTGGGAGAAGCCTGCAGGACCTGAAGTTCACGACAGGCATCTCCCCCCAGGCTCTGGGGATCATTATACCAGAGACCTGTTCTGCCATCATCGACGTTCTGCAGAAAGACTATATGATGGTAAGTTTTCTCCTTTAACATCACATTCTATGTATTTAATGTATGCTAATGTATTGTATTTCTTTAATCATTCCCTAATTACCATGATTGTAATATGCTGTGAATGTCCCCTTTATCATCATGCATGCTGTAAGCTTTTAAGGCTCCTTTTTTGGCCTTCATGCATATTTGCCTTCACTAACCTTTCCAGCATGCTATCCTGGGCCCATACACACCTAGCCTAGTCACTTACCAATGTATTTTGTCAGCTCCATTGTAGTGCTTTACCCTAAACACCCCTTAAAATGTCTACAAATGTTTTTGTTCTCATTAAATTCAGGCAGTTGCAGAGGATTTTTTTTGGAGGGCCCAAACTTAGCTAGAACCCCCCCCTCCTAAAATATTTCCAATGGGCCATCAGAGGGGGTCAGGAATCTTATAAGTGGGCCGTATATTTTTGTCTTTAAATACTGCTTAAAATAAATGTTATACTGATGTTGGCCAAGAATGTTTGTGTGTAATCTGCTTGCAATGTTATGTGCAAAAGTACTATTTTTTTTTATAATTTGACTCCACAGTTTCCTTCAACACCACAGGAACGGAAGACTGTGGCTTACCAATTTGCCAAGTGGTGGGACTTCCTAAACTGTGGAAGGGCAATATACGGGAAGCATGTCCGCATAGTGCCACCACCCCATTCAGGGTCATACTTTTATAACTATAAAGGTTTTAATAGTATTGTGTTGATGGCGGTGGTGTTGGCACAGTATGAATTCCTGTATGTGGACGTGGGGAAGAATGGCCGGATGGCAGATGGTGGTGTCTTCACACGGACGGAATTTCCCCTATGTCTCCAGAGTGGTGGCTTTGCACTGTCACCTGATGAAGATAATGTGGAGGGCCTTCCGTTTGTTTTTAACGCTGATGAAGCTTTTGGGCTGGGACCACACCTGATGAGGCCATTCCCCCTGAGGACCCTCACCCCAGAGAGGAGGGTTTTTAACTACAGGCTGGCCAGAGTCCGAAGGGTTGATGAGAATGCCTTCTGGATAATGGCCAGCCGGTTCCGCCTGTTTCTGACAGCAATCTATATGGCGGACTACAAACTGAACCATATCATCTTCAGCTGCTGCATCCTGCACAACTTTTTGAGGAAAATGACACCTAATTATCTGGCCACAGTTGGACCTGAGGCCAGACTTTCTGGTAATTCCCTGATGGGCCTGGATACTGACCATACTGGCTTGCCCCGCCAAAGCGCCCGTGAAGTGCGCCAGCAATATGTGGAGTATTCTACGGGTAGGGGGGCCATTGCTATGCCAGACAATGTCTAATTTTTTTTGGAATAAAAAAAAATTATTATTTGTTAAAATCTTGAATTTTCTTTATTGCTTGTGTTTCTTTTAGCTGTCTCCTAGGTTCTCCTAGAGCACTTGTAGTGCCAAGTGGATTTTCCTTTAGTAAATAGCAACCATTGTCGCATCAAATTACTTTAAAAACTGGTATTGAGCATTCAAAGATGAAGCCATACATTGTTAATTAGAAAACAATTTTTACTCTATGCACATTCACATATGCGTTTTAAAACATATACAACTCTGGTACTTACAAAGTTCAACCTTGAAAAACTGAAGGCAATATCAGACATTATAGTGTGTAAAAAATGTGTTGCTGTTACCTTCATCAGATGGGGTGATGTCACTCCTGAACAAGCCAAATCTTGAAGATGCACACAATTTGTGAGGCAAAATGGGGATTTCCTTCCTGATTCCAAGCCTATTGTCAACATGTGCTATCTCCCATCATGGGGGATCAATGGACGTGTTTTGGGGGTGCAACCCCTTCCTCTCACCTACTTGAGTTGCGAGGAAGGGGTTACACCCACAAAACGCGTACATTGATGTCCCCTGATGGGAGATAACACATGTTGACACACTGTGTGCATCTTCACATTTGGCTTGTAAAATTACAATAAAATTTGGGAAATTAGTCCACAAAAACTTTAAATGGTGGCATTTTGAAGATATTTAGATTCTCCCCAAAACATCAATCATGTTCTTTACCTCCCTGGCGGTATGATTCTGTCTGGAATTATGTACCAAAAGCAGTACAATTATTTTGCATGGAAATTTGGTGTTATGTATTGTAGGCCTGCAATTCTTAGTACCGGTAATTACTTACTTAAACCTGACCAAACAAGAGTCTAGTAGACATCCCGGGTATGATCAAGTTTGAAACACAAAATCATAAATTATAATATAATAAATAACTATAAATAATTATAACAAATAGTAATGTAATTATAATAAAATGTATTCAATAATGTAATCAAATCAAAAACACAGAAATTTGCTCAGTTGCAGAATTGTCGCTGTCATTATATTTAGTGTTTGATGACGAATTTCCCCACAAATCGCTATCGCTCAATTCTGCAAGTGATTCTAATTTATTATCGCTGTTTTCTAGCTGGTCTAAAACCACTTTTGACTTAAAGGGACACTTTTTGGTTGCTATGGACAATCTCCATTTTCCAGGCAGAAAGAACAGTTTTTATAATATAAAACTGCATGCAGGGCACTGGACAGACCACTAGGGACAAACTGATACAGTACTGTAATCTGTAAGATTACAGTATACTGTATGTATACTGTGTGTTTCACTTTTTGAATTTGGCGCCGAACTCCGTCCCCGTGCGCCGCAACGTCGCAGGGAATGGAGCTCGGCACTCGGCAGTGTGGATCGAGCGAGGAGACAGCTCGCACACACTGCGGGGAGACATTGCAGGATCCAGGGAACAAGGTAAGTAACTTCCCTGTATCCTGCAATGCAATCCCGAGTCTGGCTCGGGGTTACCGCTCTTAGCATGAAAAAGTCACCCCGAGCCAGACACGGGATTACCGCTAAGGGGGTTAATTTGTTGGTCAAAACAATTGAGTTTCTTCCTTATGATGTCTATTTCCCGACTCAAAACCATGAGGTCCTGGATTAGGATTTGTGCACTTGCACTTGAGAAAGGAGGAGATTGTTCTTCCACAACCAGCACATCACCTTAAATAAAAAAAAATAAAAAAAAACATGTCTTATAAATATTCAGGCATGCGTCCGCTGAGTGGTGTCCTCTGAGTCTTTGCTCCCCTATGAAAATGAAACAAATGGTATACTTAGCACACAGATATTTGAGGGCAGAAATAGGAATATGAAACATTGCTTGGAAGTGGGGTGCAATTGTGTGTTTTGGCAGAGTTCCAAGATGAAGTCATGATTTTTCCCTTACCAAAGATGGGCTACATACCTTTTTTGGCCAAGTTTCACACATGGAGACCCCCCAAGTATCCACTGGAACACCTGTGTGGGACACCCTAAAAATGTTGTTCTGGTGTCCCACACAAGTGCTCCTGAGTCCAGATGTGTAAACAGCTGCTGAGTGTCCTCTCCTTTACACTGAATCAAGTTTGCATTTCATACTAGTTACAAACACATCTAGACAACAATGATCTAAACTTTATTTTAATACAAATAGGCATGAACAAATGTTTTTTACCTCTATCTGACCAAAACATCGTATTTTGTGGACAAACGATGTTTACTACGATCGATTACTTTGGTCACTAACCTTAAAGTTGCCATTTTAAAATGTCCAACAGTAAATAAAAGCACACGGAGCAACATGCAAGTAATAATACAAATAATAATAACACAGGAGAAATACTTACTTTTTGCAAGCATTTTCTTTCTCATACATCACGGGACACAGAGCGACATAGTCATTACTAATGGGTTATATAGATACCGTCAGGTGCTGGCACTGGCAACTTCCAAAACCGGAAGTACCCTCCCCTATATAAGCCCCTCCCATCCGGGAGCACCTCAGTTTTTTGCCAGTGTCTAAGGTGTTGGCCAAGAAGAAACATGTGTTTTTCACTGAGCTTGCGTACAGGTTCTTTTGGGCCTCAGTAAGCTATTCCGGATCCGACCAAAAAAGCTTCATAGCTAAACGGTCGGTACCCGGGCCTTGCAGAGAAGAGCAAGGTTTTGCCTGTAATGCTTCTCTTAGGAGAGCTGGACCCTGGGATCCAGAGCTCTGGTCATACCCACGACCAAGATGTTTTCTGTGCAGGGTGCTATACAGGTCCAGGGGAGTGGAATCCTTGGGAACCCGGTCCCTGAAGGTTTGATTACAATGCCTGCCGTGATAGGTGAAGTTTGGGCTTTTGTGGACCAAACAAAGTCCTGCGGCGGGGAACAGGTAAGTGGGGGCCCCCAGGAACTTGGTTCTATTGGGGGACCCCCAAGCCTAATTTGTCTTTCTGTCTGTTACCTAATGGTATTCCCGCAAAATTCTGTGCATGCCTGTAACTACTAAAAAAATGTAATAATTTTTAATGGTGGTCAAGAAAAAAAAAAATAAAATGTTTTATATATATATTTAATATATTAGACTGCGGTACCTGTGTTTGTCCACTAGAGGCCGCTGTGGAATGTTTTCTTGTCATGTGGACTAGCTTCTTCTCAGCAGAGCAAAGTCCAGGCAGATGGTGAGTTCTCTTATAGGAAACTGCTTCCTCTGCCATGTTGCAGTGCTCGTCCATCCCCCGGCCTGCGGCAAAGAGGGGCCCTGGCTCCTGTCCCTTGTTACCATTTTTTGAAATTAGCGCCGAAGGCGCACGTGGCCGCGCACGTGCGCGTGCACGCGCCTCTATATATAGAGGTGAGCCGGGAAAGGGGGCGGAGCCTGGGGGATGACGCTCTGTGCGCGCCGCAGCGCTTCTGCGCATGTGCGGGCGTCCCAGCAGTTTAAAAAAACCACAATATTGTAGTGAGCTGGCTATGAAGTACAGAGACAGAGCTGGCAACATTTAAAGGCATACAGCAAGCGGTTGATACAGGCATCCCCTAGAAAGGCACATTAGTAGACACCAACTGTTTCTTATAGCAGCATTTATGCTAGACTATTATCAGTAACTGGTGTATTTCGGCTGGAATACCTCAGCTTTGTGGCTTAGGAATATGCCGTCTAAAAACTCCGGGACTAGAAATTCCAGGAGGAATAGGGGGTCTCCATCGGTCTCTGAGGATCTTGGGCATGCTTTGGCTGCACCAGTCTCCCCTGAAGAATCAGAGGTTAGTGACCGTAGAGCACCCTCAGGAGTACCTGGTACTGTGGCTGTCCTCAGTTCACCTGCTCCTGTGTATGTAACAGAGGAGGTTTTTTCCTCAGCTCTGGGAGGGCTGGAAGAGAGATTGTCAGCATTGATCGCTGCTTCCCTGTCACAGGAGAAAAGCGCTCGATCTCCGTCTCCCCCCTCAGAGTGCCTGTTAACAGAGCAACAGTCCCATACAGAGGTCGACCTACCTGAGGGGGATCAGGATGAGGTCGATTCGGTTGCAGAGGAATCAACAGTGGAAGAGCCGTTCTCAGCATCACATGCTGAAAGGTTATGGGTTCAGTCCCTGACTAATATGGTCCGATCAGCATTTAAAATGCCACTTGCGGAGCCATCCTCCACTTCTGTCTCCTCGTTGGGGTCGCTAAAAGCTCCCCAGACTGTTTGTTCCTTTCCGATCCATCCTTTACTGGAGGGGCTCATTTACCAGGATTGGGAGCATCCTGACAAAATATTTACTCCCCCCAAGAGATTTCCGGTGGTCTATCCCATGGAGGATAAGTTCATCAGAAAATGGAGGGTCCCTACAGTGGACGCAGCCATCTCTTGTGTGAATAAATCACTGACATGTCCGGTGGAAAATGTCCAAATGTTCAAGGACCCAATAGATAAAAAATTGGAGTCCTTATTAAAATCTGCTTTTTCTACAGCAGGATTGGTGACACAACCAGCAGTGGCAGCTATTGGGGTCTGCCAAGCAGTGAAGGATCAGTTGAAACAGGTCTTAAGGGACTTGCCGGATCAGCAGGCTCTTGCCCTAGCTGATCTACCTAGAGCCTTATGCTTTGCGGTGGACGCTATAAAGGATTCAATCCATCAGGCCTCCCGCCTTACGCTGTCTGTAGTACATATGCGCAGGCTTCTATGGCTCAAAAACTGGTCTGCTGAAGCTCCCTGTAAAAAATTGCTGGTTAGCTTCCCATTTCATGGGGAGCGCTTGTTCGGGGAAGACCTGGACAAGTATATCCAGAGAATTTCCAGCGGTAAAAGTACACTTTTGCCGGTTAAAAATAGAGTTAGAGGTCCCTCTTTTAAGAGGCCGGCTTCTCCAGTCCCTAGGACATCGGCTGTGAAACAGTTCCGACGGCCTCCTCGGTCAAATCCCGGAGGTAGAAATCAGGGACAGTTGCAGGGTAACAAAAAGCCCTGGAGCAGAAGAGGTACAAAACCTCCCCCAAAGTCAAATGCATGAAGGGTTGCCCCCACCCAATCGGGTGGGGGGAAGACTTCAGTTGTTCACAGAGACCTGGCGGGACACGATCCGAGACAGATGGGTGCTCTCCGCAGTAAATCTGGGATACAAATTGGAGTTAAAAAACTCCCCTTCTTCCCGCTTTATAAGGTCAAACGTGCCAAGGGATCCCCAGAAGAGAGGATCCCTCCTGTTGGCACTAGAACAATTATTGCTTCAAGCAGTAATTATAGAGGTTCCCCTGGAAGAGTGGGGGTTCGGGTTTTACTCAAACCTCTTTACAGTTCCGAAGCCAAACGGGGACGTGAGGCCCATACTAAATCTAAAAGGGCTAAACAAATTCCTGCATATCAGGACTTTCCGGATGGAGTCGATCTGATCGGTAGCCACTGCCCTACAAGGGGAGGAATGGTTAGCCTCGATCGACATCAAGGATGCTTATTTGCACATTCCCATCTTTCCAGCCCACCAAAAATTTCTACGCTTTGCGGTAGAAGGCCGCCATTTTCAGTTCAGAGCCTTACCCTTCGGTCTGGCCACAGCACCAAGAGTGTTCACAAAAATTTTGGCCCCATTATTGGCCAATCTAAGAACACGAGGTGTAACGATAATGGCATATCTAGACGACTTGTTGCTGATAGACCACTCAGTGGAAAAACTAGAAGTGGTTGTTCACGAGACAATCAAGTATCTGGAATATCACGGTTGGATTATCAACCAAGACAAGTCAGCCCTAAAGCCAGTCAAAAGTCTGGAATACTTGGGGCTAAGGCTGGATTCAGACCAGAGAAAAATTTTCTTGCCTCAAGAAAAGGGGTCGTCTTTGAGAGATTTGATCCACTTAGTGGGCTCAAAAAGACAGCCATCCATACGCCTGTGCATGAGGCTGCTGGGAAAGATGGTGGCATCATTCGAAGCAGTACCCTACGGTCAATTCCATTCAAGGAAGTTGCAAAGGGCCATACTGTCAGCCTGGAACAAAAAAGTTCAGGCTCTAGACTTACCAATGTCCTTGTCCCCTTCCGTTCGCAGGAGCCTCCGCTGGTGGTTGGTTCCCCAGAATCTGGAAAGAGGGAAATCCTTCAGTCCGATTTCCTGGAAGGTGGTCACTACACATGCCAGCCTTGTAGGCTGGGGAGCAGTACTGGAGCAATGGTCTCTCCAGGGCAAGTGGTCAGAAGCAGAAAAGGCCCTGCCCATCAATCTCTTAGAGGTACGAGCAGCCCGGTATGCCCTAGTAGCATGGACATCCAAACTCCAAGGGTCCCCTGTCAGAGTTCAGTCAGACAATGCCACAGCAGTGGCATATATCAATCGTCAGGGGGGCACCAGGAGTCGTGCAGCCCAAAGGGAGGTAAATTACATCCTGAGATGGGCAGAAAGATATGTCCCAGCCATATCTGCGGTATTCATTCCAGGGGTGGAGAATTGGAAGGCGGACTTTCTAAGTCGCCAACAATTATGCCCAGGGGAATGGTCCCTTCATCCCGAGGTTTTCCGGACAATATGTCAGCGGTGGGGAACACCGGATGTAGATCTGCTAGCATCCAGATTCAACGCAAAGGTGGACAGGTTTGTCTCTTGGACAAGGGATCCCCTAGCTTGCGGCTCGGATGCCCTAGTGTTCCCTTGGGATCAGTTCAACCTGATATATGCATTCCCACCGCCACAATTGTTACCTCGATTACTCCGCAGAATCAGGGTAGAAAAGAAACCAGTGATTCTGGTGGCTCCAGCGTGGCCCCGAAGAGCATGGTACGCGGAGATTGTAAAAATGTCTGTGGGGAGTCCTTGGACCCTCCCACATCGTCCGGACCTGCTTTCGCAGGGACCGATATACCACCCTTCCTTACCAGCCCTAGGTTTGACGGCCTGGCTATTGAAGCCCACATTCTAAAAAAGAGAGGGCTCTCTAATGCTGTGGTGTCTACCATGATCAATGCCAGGAAACCGGTATCCAGGCAGATCTACTATAGAATCTGGAAGGCGTACATCGCCTGGTGTGAGGCCAGGAAATGGCATCCACGTAAGTACGTAATAGGTAGGATTCTGGACTTCCTACAATGGGCTGTAGATAGGAAGCTTGCCTTGAGTACTATCAAGGGTCAGATTTCGGCCTTGTCAATATTTTTTCAAAGGCCCTTGGCTTCGCATTCACTAGTCAAAGCCTTTATACAAGGAGTGATGCGTATTAGTCCTCCGGTTAATATTCCCATATGTCCATGGGATCTAAACTTGGTTCTGTCGGTTCTACAGAAACAACCATTTGAACCATTACAGCATATTTCCTTGGTGCTTCTCACCAGGAAATTGATTTTTCTAGTAGCCATTTGTTCGGCTAAAAGAGTATCGGAATTAGCAGCTATGTCCTGTAAGGAGCCATATCTGGTTATCCATAAGGACAGAGTAGTGTTACGTCCTCATCCAGCCTTTCTTCCTAAGGTGGTATCGAGTTTTCATTTGAACCAAGATGTGGTTCTTCCTTCTTTTTTCCCCAAACCTACTTCGGTAGAGGAAAAGTTATTGCATTCTTTGGATGTAGTAAGAGCAGTTAAAGCTTATCTAAAAGCCACTGCTCAGATTCGCAGAACGGATACTTTGTTTATTCTGCCGGAAGGCCCCAGAAAGGGTCAGGCAGCGTCAAAATCTACTTTAGCCAAGTGGATTCGACAGGTCATAATACAAGCCTATGCCTTGAGAAGTAGACCGCCTCCGTTCAAAGTTAGGGCGCACTCCACGAGAGCAGTTGGAACTTCATGGGCAGTGCATCACCAGGCCTCCCTGGCTCAAATCTGTAAGGCCGCAACATGGTCTTCGGTACACACGTTTACTAGGTTCTACCAGGTGGACGTTAGAAGTCAGGAGGATGTCGCCTTTGGGCGCAGTGTGTTGCAGGCCGCAAAAGATCCTCATGTCTGATAGCGCTCAGCTTATATATGGTGTATCCCCCCCCTCATTTGGCATTGCTTTAGGACATCCCATTAGTAATGACTATGTCGCTCTGTGTCCCGTGATGTACGAGAAAGAAAATAGGATTTTTATAACAGCTTACCTGTAAAATCCTTTTCTTGGAGTACATCACGGGACACAGAGCTCCCGCCCCTCTTTAGGGACACTTATTGCTTTGCTACAAAACTGAGGTGCTCCCGGATGGGAGGGGATTATATAGGGGAGGGTACTTCCGGTTTTGGAAGTTGCCAGTGCCAGCACCTGACGGTATCTATATAACCCATTAGTAATGACTATGTCGCTCTGTGTCCCGTGATGTACTCCAAGAAAAGGATTTTACAGGTAAGCTGTTATAAAAATCCTATTTTCTTGATCCTTATGTGTTGGTCGTGCTCCCTCAGTTTCAGGTCTGACCAGCATTTCCTCAGCTGCTCTCTGGATCATCGTACCCCAAAATTTCCGTTGCAGACTCCTCACAACTTTAGACATGATCTTGGCCTTTCTCAGATTAGGATTCTTGTATGGACCATGCTTCCCATCATAATCTCTCCTCCTCAAGATGTCCACCATCTCCGCCATCTCTGCAAAGGACATATTTGAGGCCTTATATCTCCTCCTGGATCGGGATGTTTCTGGCTCCAGGCTTTCCTCATTGTTACTGTAATTATCACGCACCTGCTGTGTCTCCGCCATGTCATCTCCAACTGCGCGCCAAAAGAGAAGGGGCGGGGAATATACTAGAAAGAACGTCATGGGCGGGCAATGTTTCACGCATGCACAGTGTATATAAAGCTAACACGCATGTGTCATAACTATTATATGATAAGGATAAGATGAAGCTAAACCAATATGCTATGGTCAGTTCAGAGCATCCAGTCACATCCCAAATAATTATTGAGAAAATAGAAATTGGGCTGCCCCTGGGATATTTTGGACGGATGCAATAATGTGGACTGACCATTAAGTTTTATAAAAATAGAAAAGGTTTTATTACATGTAATTAGGGTCACAAAAATTCATTCAACAATGAGAAAAATTGTATATGAAAAAATTATTTATATGTCATAAAAACATGATTTGTAAGCTAACATTAATGCCAATATACATTACATTCACATCCATGTTATTAGACAATAGGTGTCAGTACAGAGGGAGGCAAATGAACACCGACATGTTTTGGATACAAATGGCAGTACGGTGCCAGTATGTATATATTCCTTCTTCAGGGTAAGTACATAGGCGAGACAATATGTTAGATTTATTCTGTGGTTCAAAAGGACAAAAAGACAATGTATAAAAATAAATTCAATAATTCTATATATATATTTTTTACTATGTTTCTCTTTGGCATTGCATCGGAAATATATTGCATAATGATGTACAAAATATGCTGAACATTCAATTTTATATATCTCTGTAGAATAAGAAAAATAAAAATAATAAACAAAAACAAAAAAGAAGGACTATTTTTATTCATTTTTATATTGCTTACTTACATCTCACAAAGAGTTCTAGCAGCATGTGGGTGTAGGATGAAGCGTCACTTGGGTGAGTTTCCTGGAACTTTTACAGATCCAATCCAAAAAATGATAAAGAAAATGTTCAGTGTCAATGCAAAAAAGGTGGCTGTGGTTGTTCATAAATTATATATATATATAAAACATTTTCTGTTAAAACAGATTAGATATGTTATAGTATCTCTATCCCAGTGTGTTCACACAGCATGTCAAGAGTCACAGAGATGGAAGGATTAGGACAGCGATTGCTCTGCAAAACAAATTAATAACAGAGTATGAGAGGAGTTAGTATTCCTCTTGCTCCTTGAGAAGCGGCTAATTCAGCCGTTCTCAATGTAGTATCAAAGTTAGTATTAAGAGGGGTACTGGTATGTTCTAGCAGTGACTCAATAGATCAAAGTTCCCCTTACCTTGAAAGATGTCCAAGCGCCATATGCGTAGACCTCATTTGTGCAGCGAGATCCTTGGTGACTACAGCTGATATTTAAATAGGTCAGCTGTTAATCACTCGGCCAATAGAGTGGATTCGTGTTTGGCGCCAAGATGGAGGGGGAGGAGAAGATGAGTGGTGGAAAACCACTCGATAAGCCCCAGTCACGGAGGTGAGCCATCCCACTGAGGTGAAGTCCATCCCTTGGTCTACGCGGCGTTCGGCGTCGCCGCGCACGATATGCGCGGCGATGTCAGACGTCGACGTGACCGCCGGCGTGTTGGATGACGGAAGTGTTTGAGCCAGAGGCTCAATACACATGCATGTCGGAACAAACATCCGAACATGTACGAGCCAATCAGAAGGCGACCAATAGATGGCAAGGGCGGCCAAGAGTGGATGGGCCAACTAAATGTGGACAGGAAGGATGGTGCCTGTATTGAACAACCGTCAAATGCACCCTAATATAGGAGTGCTGCCCCCATGAGCAAAACTAAGTTGGTCTAGGGGGCTCCAGCCTGGGAATCTCGGCTAGCCATGCGGCAAACTGGGAAGATTATCCAATAAGAATAAAAATCTAAAAAGAAAAAAAATTTGGAAGATTGAAAAACACATGGGAATATAATCCCAAATTTGAAGGATTAAACTTCCTAGAAAAGATTTTTTAAATTATTATTATTAGTGAGTTGGATCTGAATTTTTCACAGATAGCTCACCCATTACATAGGTGACAAGATCCATATAGGATTGTATCTAGAAATGTAAGCAAAGCAAATATTAACCACTTCAATACCATGCACTTATACAGCTTCCTGCCCAAGCCAATTTTGAGCTTTCAGTGCTGTCGCAATTTGAATGACAATTGCGCGGTCATGCTACACTGTACCCAAACAAATTTTTTATCATTTTGTTCCCACAAATAGAGCTTTCTTTCGGTGGTATTTGATCGCCTCTGCGATTTTTATTTTTTGCACAACAAATAAAAAAAGAGCGAAAATTTTGAAAAAAAATCCGTTTTTCTTTGTTTCTGTAATTTTTTTTTGTAAATAAGTACCTTTTCTACTTCAATGACGGGCACTGATAAGGCGGCACTGAAGGGCACTGATAAGGCGACACTGATGGGCTCCGATGAGGTGGCACCAATGAGGTGGCACTGATGAGGTGGCACTGATGGGCACTGATGATGGGCACTCATAGGCGGCACTGATTGGCACTCATAGGCGGCACTGATTGGCACTCATAGGCGGCACTGATTGGCACTTATAGGCGGCACTGATAGGTGGCACGGACGGGCACTGATAGGTGGGCACTTATGGGCACGGATGGGCACTGATAGGTGGCGCTGATGGACACTAGTAGGTGGCACTGATGGACACTGATGCCCAGCAATGCCAGCCACCACACATTGTGGTTGTGCCATCATAGTGCCAGTCAGTGCCCATTTGTGGGCACTGATTGGCATATTTTTTATTTTTTTATTTTATTTTACTACATGTGGATGGCCATCCACATGCTTGGGGCTTCCCTGTGGTCCTGGGGGGCTTCCCTGGTGGTCCAGTGTGGGTATCCGAGGGGGGGCTGCGCTGATAAACAATCAGCGCGAACCCCCCCGTCAGGAGAGCCGCCGATCGGCTCTCCTCTACTCGCGTCTGTCAGACGCGAGTGAGGAAGAGCCGATCAACGGCTCTTCCTGTTTACATCGTGATCAGCCGTGAGGCTTTTTACCGAGATCAGTGTAGCGGTGGGTCAGACTGACCCACCGCTCCATCGATCGCCGCGATGCGCGCCCCCCGGGCTGTTATCCTGCAGGACGTCATATGACATCCAGTGTGGATAACTGAACCACTTCCCGGACGTCAATATGCTATTGACTGGGCGGGAAGTGGTTAAATGAATCAGAGAATCAAAAAGTTACTACAATTATATGTCATTCAAATATTGGACATTTGTTATTACATTGTACATTGTACATGCATATGAAGTGTACAGTATTGTATAGGGTATGACATTCAGCATAGGGTTGTCATGGATATGCATTAATGTCTGTCTGCCATCTTACCTTCCTCCTCATGTGTTCATCTTAGAGACCAGACCTCCTTCACCTGGCTTCCTTTATAATCTCCTCCCAGCCTGACTCCACCCCAGGCCCTATCACAGAACACTATATTAACCTGTGCACTGCAAGCCTGCTTTGCTGATCAACGTGTTTGTTAGGCATTGTGTGTTTGGGTTCCTGCCTGCCGTGTGCTACGTCTGTCTCTCTGTTACGTTATTGGCTTGTCCCCGACTATCCCTGTCTGCTCGTGACCCTTGACCTTCGGCTCGTTCTTTCGTTATCCTTGTCTGCTTGTGGCCCCTGACCTTCAGCTTGTTATTCGGTTCTCTCTTATCTTGTGCTGCTGCTTCCCCTCTTTTCCCTTTATCCTACGGGGCGTGAGCTAGGAAACTCCAGGGGCCGCGACCTGGTCCCAGCCTGCAGCATAACATCCTCACCACTAGAGGCCCTGGAGAAGACCAGCTGGGTCTTAGACTCCGCGCCCTGGGGAATCTTGGCTCTAGCTTCCGTTAGGATCCCGGTTGTGCTCCTCTGGTCCCGCTTTCCACAACCACCCAGTTTCCTATCCGCAGAAGCCAGCCATAGGGTTCACTACCTCGCGGTGCACTCCTGTCCCCCTACGGTGTGCATCTGTCACCTGGCCACAGGTGACCCTGACAGTTTGATCAGCCATGAACCCGGCTGACATCCCGCTCCCCGCGGATGATCCATTGCAGGGCATAGTTTGCAGACTTGAAACCCAGGAATCAAATCAGACTCAGGTGATGCGATTCCTCCAGGATCTGGCTTCTCGATTCGAGCAGCTTCAGGTCTCCTTGGGAACCCCGAATCCGCAACCCCAAGTGGCTGTACCTATCGCACCAGTCACAGCCTCACACTCACTAAGATTGCCAGCTCCGTCCCGTTTCTCTGGGGACTCCAAGGCCTGCAGGGGGTTTCTCAGCCAATGCACAATTCATTTTGAGCTTCAGCCTCAAAGCTTCCTGTCTGACCGGGCTAAGGTAGCCTATATCATTTCCCTCCTCTCCGGTAAAGCTTTGGCCTGGGCTGCCCCCCTGTGGGAGAGGAACGATCCGGTGGTTTCCAGTCAGTCCGATTTCTTGAAGCTCTTTCGTAATATCTTCGAAGAGCCGGCTCGGGCTTCTTCAGCGGCTAGTGTTGTCTTACGTCTTCGCCAAGAATCTAGTTCAGTGGGGCAATATGCTCTTCAGTTCCGTATCCACACAGCTGAATTGAGCTGGAATAATGAGGCCCTGGTCGCTACCTTTTTACATGGCCTCTCTGACCGAGTGAAAGACGAATTAGCGGGAAGAGCCATTCCCGTCGGTCTGGACGATGTAATTTCATTATGCAACCAGATCGACATTCGTTTTCAAGAGAGGTCCTTAGAAAAAAGACGCCAGCACTCTCTGGGTCCTAGCCAGTCTGAGCTCCCCTCCCTTCATTCCGTGGAGCATCCTCTACCTGCTGAAGAACCTATGCAGCTGGGCCGGACCAGACTAACCCCCGAAGAACGTGCTAGGCGCAGAACTCTGGGCTTGTGCCTCTATTGTGGGGGCAAGGGTCATTTTCGTGACTCCTGCTCGCTTCGTCCGGGAAACGCTCAGGTCTAATACATTTGGAAGGTGGAGTATTGGACCCAGAAACATCACCTTCTCACCTGCTCTTGCCGGTGTTCCTTCATGTAGGCACTTCTCCTCAGTCAACCCTTGCATACCTGGATTCCGGGGCTGCCGGCAATTTTATGGATTGGAGAACTGCTTCTTCTATGAAGCTTACCCTTTCACCTCTCACTACCCCATTGGTAGTCTCGGCAATTGATGGCACTGTTCTCCCAGGGGGCCCTATTCGCTTCCAGACGCTACCCATTAGGATGTCGGTAGGGATTCTCCACCAGGAGTGGATATCCTTTCTTATTCTACCCAAGGCCTCTACCCCAGTTGTATTGGGCCTCCCTTGGCTACAGCTCCACTCTCCACATGTGGACTGGGTCTCTGGGCAGATCCTGGCCTGGGGTTCCTCATGTTTCTCGTCGTGTCTTCTCAAGGTGACCCCCAAGGAGAGTCTTCCGGTTGCTGCCACTTCTGTTTCTTCTGATCTTCCTGCTGCATACAGCGATTACCGGGATGTGTTCTGTAAGAAATCAGCTGAGGTGCTTCCTCCCCACAGGTCTTTTGACTGTGCTATTGATCTTGTCCCCGGAGCAACTCTACCCAGGGGTCGTACCTACCCTCTGTCCATCCCAGAGACCCAGGCCATGTCGGAGTATGTCGCAGAGAATCTGGAGAGAGGTTTCATCCGGAAATTCTCATCGCCTGCAGGGGCAGGGTTCTTTTTTGTTGCCAAAAAGGATGGTACCTTAAGACCCTGCATCGATTATCGGGGTTTAAATGCGGTTACTATTAAAAATCAATACCCCTTACCCTTAATATCTGAGCTATTCGATAGGTTGAAGGGTGCCTCCATTTTCACCAAGTTGGATCTCAGAGACGCGTACAATCTCATTCGAATACGGGAGGGTGACGAATGGAAGACTGCATTCAACACTAGAGACGGGCATTACGAATATCTGGTGATGCCTTTTGGTCTGTGTAATGCTCCAGCCGTGTTTCAAAACTTTGTCAATGAAATCTTCAGAGATCTGCTGTACCAGTTTGTTGTCATCTATCTGGATGACATTCTGATCTTTTCTGAAAATCTGCTCGTCCACAGAAACCATGTCCGCACTGTACTTCAACGTCTTAGAGAGAACAATCTCTATGCCAAGCTGGAGAAATGTTCCTTTGAATGTTCTGAGGTCCTGTTTTTGGGGTGCTTCGTCTCATGTTCGGGTCTTCGTATGGACCCTGGGAAGGTCTTGGCTATCACCAACTGGCCTCTTCCTGCTAGCCTCAAGGCCACACAGCGCTTTCTTGGCTTCACTAATTATTATAGGCAGTTCTTAAGGAATTACTCTTCCATTGCCGCGCCTATTATCGCTTTGACCAAGAAGGGTGTGAATGCCAGAGACTGGCCTCCCGAAGCTGTCTCTGCATTTCACAACCTGAAACAGGCCTTTGTTTCTGGCCCCCTCTTGAGGAGACCAAATCCTGGGAATGCATTTTTTATTGAAGTGGACGCTTCCTCAATGGGGGTGGGAGCTGTGCTTCTTCAAATCTTTGAGAAGAGACGCCAACCATGTGCGTTCTTCTCCAAAAAAAATTCTCAGGCAGAGAGGAATTATGCCATCGGTGATCGGGAACTTCTCGCAATTAAATTGGCGTTAGAGGAGTGGCGTCATCTCTTGGAGGGTTCCCCTCACTCCATAACGATCTTTACCGATCACAAGAATTTACAGTATCTACAGAATGCTAAACGTCTGAATCCTAGACAGGCCAGGTGGAGTCTCTTCTTTGCCCATTTTAATTTCACGATTACCTACAAACCTGGTTCCTGCAACGGTCGGGCTGATGCGCTCTCTAGGTCATTTGACACTTTGGACGAGGAGTCCGCCCCTGAACCTGAGCCGATCATTCCAACCTCATGCATTGTTGCCCACTCTACCACCCTGAAGTCAAAAATTCCGCCTGGTAAGACCTTTGTCCCCACTGAGCTAAGAGCTAAGATCCTTCGTTGGGGACATGATTCCAAGGTGGCAGGGCATTCTGGATTCCTCCGATCCTTCCTACTCATCAGTCGTCACTACTGGTGGCCTAATCTCCGCTCAGACGTCAAAGACTACGTTAAAGCTTGTCATGTCTGTGCTCAGTCCAAATCCTCCACACAAGCTCCTGCTGGTCTCCTCATGCCCTTGCCCATTCCTAAGGAACCCTGGGCCCATATTGCCATGGATTTTATCACCGATCTCCCACTGTCTGAGAATAATACAGTCATTTGGGTGGTAATCGATCGATTCTCCAAGATGGCTCATTTTGTTCCTCTTCCTGGTCTTCCTTCTGCCCCTGCCTTGGTTCCCATTTTCATTCGAGAAATTCTCCGCCTACATGGGGTCCCTTCTCATATTGTTTCCGACAGGGGAGTCCAATTCACGTCTCGTTTTTGGAGAGCCTTTTGCAAATCCCTCAATATTGTCTTGGATTTTTCTTCTTCTTACCATCCCCAATCCAATGGACAGACTGAGAGGGTTAATCAGGAGTTAGAGGTCTTTCTTTGCACCTTTGTGTCTTCTCACCATGACGATTGGTCCTCTCTACTCCCGTGGGCAGAATTCTCCCATAACAATCATGTGAATACCAGTTCGCAGAAGACACCCTTTTTCACAGTTTATGGAAAACACCCTCAACTTCCTCTTCCCATGATCTGTTCTCCAGACATTCCAGCTTTGGCTTCGGTTCAGGAGTCTCTCAATTCCGTTTGGGGTCACGTTCATGATTCCCTCCGGGCAGCTGCTGAAAAATTCAAAGGCTTTGCCGACCGCCGCAGGCGTAAACCGCCTTCTCTTCAGCCAGGGGACAAAGTCTGGCTCTCTACCAGGAACATCAAGCTCCGAGTTCCTTCTCTGAAGTTTGCTCCACGATTCATCGGTCCATACACGGTAACTGCTAAACTGAATCCGGTTTGTTTCAAACTCCAGATTCCTAAGAGCCTTAAAATCACTAACTCCTTTCATGTTGCTCTTCTAAAGCCTTTAGTCCTCAATAAATTCTCTCGTCCTCTCCCTACCGTGGCGCCTGTCTCTGAGGATAATCAGGAGTACGAGATCAGTCAAATTCTGGACTCCCGACTCTGTAAAGGCGTTCTTCAGTACCTCGTTCATTGGAAAGGGTTTGGTCCTGAGGAGAGGTCTTGGATCACTGCATCTGAGGTCTTTGCACCTCGTCTGTTAAAGGAGTTTCATCTGAAGTTTCCCTCTAAACCTGGGCCCAGGCGGGGAAGGGGGAGGCCTCGTAAGAGGGAGGGTACTGTCATGGATATGCATTAATGTCTGTCTGCCATCTTACCTTCCTCCTCATGTGTTCATCTTAGAGACCAGACCTCCTTCACCTGGCTTCCTTTATAATCTCCTCCCAGCCTGACTCCACCCCAGGCCCTATCACAGAACACTATATTAACCTGTGCACTGCAAGCCTGCTTTGCTGATCAACGTGTTTGTTAGGCATTGTGTGTTTGGGTTCCTGCCTGCCGTGTGCTATGTCTGTCTCTCTGTTACGTTATTGGCTTGTCCCCGACTATCCCTGTCTGCTCGTGACCCTTGACCTTCGGCTCGTTCTTTCGTTATCCTTGCCTGCTTGTGGCCCCTGACCTTCAGCTTGTTATTCGGTTCTCTCTTATCTTGTGCTGCTGCTTCCCCTCTTTTCCCCTTATCCTACGGGGTGTGAGCTAGGAAACTCCAGGGGCCGCGACCTGGTCCCAGCCTGCAGCATAACATCCTCACCACTAGAGGCCCTGGAGAAGACCAGCTGGGTCTTAGACTCCGCGCCCTGGCGAATCTTGGCTCTAGCTTCCGTTAGGATCCCGGTTGTGCTCCTCTGGTCCCGCTTTCCACAACCACCCAGTTTCCTATCCGCAGAAGCCAGCCATAGGGTTCACTACCTCGCGGTGCACTCCTGTCCCCCTACGGTGTGCATCTGTCACCTGGCCACAAGTGACCCTGACAAGGGTAAATTGTTAAAAATTATGCAAAATAAACAGGAGCAGGGGGAAGGGGGATGGCGATGGGAAATGTATAATGGCGAAGAAATAAAAAACAAAAAAAAAATAATAAGTTGATTGCTGTATTAGTGTAGCATTTCTCTGTCAAAGGTTCTAGAGGTGAAACCGGGCAAAAAAGGTTTGAAATTAAGAGCTTGGTTTAGTCCTGGAGGGATGGTGGCATTTAAATTCAAAATCCATCTCAGCTCTCGTTGAAGGAGGAGCTTATCAAAGTCTCCTCCTCGAGAGCTGTGATGTATTCGATCCAGGACTAATACTTGAATTTTAGGACATGTGCCGGCATGAGTTTGAAGGACATGTCTGCCCAGAGTAGTATCTGGGTCACTGTCCCTTATGGCTTTTAAATGTCGATAAAGTCTCTGCCACAATTTTTTGGATGGTTTTTTCCAACATAGAAGCAGTTGCAACTGCAGGTTATCAAATAGACCACTCCTGTAGTTTGGCAGTTGGCAAAATGCTTCGGGAAAAATTTGATGCCATTAGGTAAATAAATATCTTTGTCAATATTCATGTGTTTGCAATAAGCACAAGCACCACATGGGAATGTCCCTTTATTTTTGCAAGGATCTTCACCATTGGGACCTTTAAATTCACTTTGGACTAGTATATCTCCAATAGAAGTGGTTTGTCTATATGTTATAGCTGGTTTTGGTGGCACAAGGGGTCCTACTACAGGGTCTGAAGTTAAAAGGTGCCAGAACTTCTTGCAGATATTGGTGACATTTGCGTAATCGTTAGAGTATGTGGTGATAATACGATTACCAATGTCATTGGTTTTTGCTTGTTTAGGTACCAGAAGTTCATGTCGGCTTTTGGTTTGGGTATGTTTAAATGCTTTTTTAAGGCATTTATGGCTATAGCCTCATTCTAAGAGGCGTCTTCTCAGCTTGTTTGCTTCCCTTTTGTAATCCATAGGGTCAGAGCAGTTGCGCTTGATCCTCAGATATTGTCCATAGGGGATGGATTCAATTAATGGTTTGGGGTGGGAGCTTGACGAATGTAGTATAGTATTGCCTGCTGTAGGTTTGCGAAAAAGTTTCGAAGACAGTATATTCTCACTATCTTTAAAAATGTCCACATCCAAGAATGTGATATTACATGGATCGGAGGTCATAGTAAATTTTAAATTGAATTGGTTATTGTTTAGAGCCTGCAAACATTCGTCAAGCAATTGTTGGGAGCCGTTCCATACGACGAGTATGTCATCGATGTACCTGTGCCACATAACAACGTGACACAGGTACACGGAGAGGTCCTCGTCGGAAAAGATGGAACGCTCCCATTCCCCCAGGTACAGATTGGCGTAGCCAGGGGCACAACAGGTGCCCATGGCTATGCCCTGTACCTGGAGGAAGGCCCCACCATCAAACATGAAAACATTATGTCTGAGTATGAAATCAAGCGCCGAGATAATAAATTTGTTGAACAAATATTCATGGTGACTAGTTTGGAAGAGTACTTGATTAACGGAAGCTAAACCTAAAGCGTGCGGTATAGAGCTGTATAGAGCTTCTACGTCAATACTAACCAAAATTGATTCCTGAGGTATCTGAACACCTTCAATGATGCGTAATAGATGAAGAGTGTCACGTACATAAGAAGGTAGGCTGGAGACAAAGGGTTTTAGATGTTCGTCTATCAAACGAGAAAGATTTTCTGTGATTGCCCCATTCCCAGATATTATGGGACGACCAGGAGGATTTTGTGCGTTTTTGTGAATTTTGGGAAGGGAGTAGAATGTGGGAGTTTTGGGAAAAGAAGTACGTATGAAATCTAATGTTTGCCTAGAGATGATTTAGTCCTGGAATGCAGTGTCCACAAGGTCGTAAAATTTAAGATTATATGCTTTGATAATATCTGTACTTACTGGACGATACCAGTCTAAATTACTTAGAATATTGAAACACATTTGGTTATAGTGGTCGTCATCCATCAGTACTATATTACCTCCTTTATCCGAGGATTTGATAGTTATATTGTAATTATCAGATAGATTTTTTAGAGCAATTTTTTCATTCCGAAGTGAGATTTGTGTGATCAAGGGACAAAGGTTCCAGGGCTTGAATCTCGCAGCAAACATTTTTCAAAAAGTTGGAGACGCCATGATTGGAACTTGGGGCTGGATACAGTGATGAGGTTTTTTTAAGAGATGACTTGATGGTGGTGGTCTGGTCTGGGCTGAAAGAATCGGGATTTGACAATAGGGATTCCAAATCCACAGTGTCTATCAAGTCTACGGGTTCGTTTTCCTTCAATAAGGATTTTTAATTTTTTAATGCCTGTCTTTCACTGAAAGTGTGAAATTCTTGGGCATCAGAATCAGTTTTTTCAAACATGCTCTGAAGCAGTAATTTACGAGTGTATAGGTGTAAATCTCTGGTAACTTCGAATCTGTCGATGGCTTTGTTGGGACAAAAAGTAAGCCCCTTAGATAGCACGGAGATCTCATCCACGGTGAGGGAATGTGAGGATAAATTGATGATGTTAAAAGGTGAGGTTTTGAGGTGAGTGTTTAGGGTGGAGTGGGAGTGAGGGGGACTTGTGAGTTTCCCTGATTTCTGGAAAACATGGGGGGAACTTTGGGGGTGACAAATGTATTATTTGTGACTCCTGTTGTTATTGCTATGTCTATATTTGCAGCATCCACAGTTGCTGCAGCCAGAGTGCCTGGGACAGCAGAGGGGATGATTTGTGATTGTTGTTTGGGTGGAAGTTTGTGTGGATGAGCACTAGGATTGTCAGAATCTCAACCTCTTTTTGGTTGTCTTGAACGTTTGGGTTTGAAAGATGTGCGTGACATGTTCGAAGATACCGAAGAGGAATCGGACATGTCTGATCGAGGTGGTTGTTGGGATTCATTTTTGCGTGGGAATCTGAAGCTATTATTTTGAGACCACTTGTAGGCCCGCCCCTCCTCAAAGGCTTGTTTGTCTCGTAAGTATTTGAATTCTTTTTTGGCTAAAATGGATTTATTGAATAGTTCAATATAAACTCTCAATTTTTCATTTAGGTCCTTGTATGAGAGGTGGGCCTGGAAGGGTTTTATTCTGGAATATATCTTGTCAATATTTAAATTGATGTCAATCAGACGTTTTTGATATTCATCCTTTAATCATGTTTGATGAACATGTTTTTAAGTTGGTTTCCCATGCGGCTTTGAACTGGGGGTCCAAATTTTCAAGCGAGGGGAAAATCTGGTCCCCAAGTCCCAACGGGTTGAGATCATCCCTAATGTACTCTTCAATTGTTTTAATGTGCCAGTGCATTGAAGATTTTTTCTCCAGCCATTTAGTTAAATTTGAAAACAAAAAACTTAGTTCAGATTCTATGGATTTGTTTTGACCATAGTCAGACTGTAACTTGATTATAAATGTATACAAAGATTCACTATACAGTTCAGCCATATTAAAAAAAAAGGTGGGGGGAGGAAAAAAGGGGGGGAGAAACAAAAGGGAGCAAACAACGAAGAGAAAACAGGGAGGAAGAAAGTGGAAGTGGGAAAAATGGGTATGGAAATAATGCTCCTTCAAAAGGGGGGGGGGGGTTGGGAGCTGCAATGTCTAGAGAAAGAGACAGAAGGTTATATATATATATATATATATATATAGTAGTATACTGGTAGCTTCAAATGGGTGGGGACTTATCGGGTATTTGCTACCCATAGGGAAATATTATATGATAAGGATAAGATGAAGCTTTACCAATATGCTATGGTCAGTTCAGAGCATCCAGTCACATCCCAAATAATTATTGAGAAAATAGAAATTGGGCTGCCCCTGTCTGCTTTAATTGATAAATACAGGGAGATGAGGAATTTATGGGAGCTGAAGCATGATCTGTATCATAACCGAGGAGTAAGAAAGGCAGCGATGGAGAAATTGCTCGAATTTGTCCAGACACGGATCCCCGAGGCAGACATGGAGATGTTGAACAATAAAATTGCGAACTTGAGAAATATGTACAAGAAGCAGTATAATAGAATCCAGAATTCAAAGAGATCAGGAGTAGCAGCATCAAAAGTGTATGTCCCCAGGCTGTGGTATTACAACAAACTGCGTTTTCTGGACAACCAACTTGAAGGCAGGGAATCTCTTTCTAGCCTTCCCTGCAGCCTTCCCTCCACCCTTACCTCCACCCCAACAGAGGGTGACGAGGAGAATCCTGACCATGACATCCTAGAGGAATCAGATCTGAACATCTGGAGCCAGGTATGGTATTTTTATACATATTTATTGTCCTATAATTATTTTTGGTAACTAGATGTTATATTCACAAATTAATGATTAATCAAAAAGTGATTGACATATCAATACAATAGACAGTAGTGGCCAAAAATGATTGGGACATAAAAGAAGAAAACTGATGGGGTCAGAATGATAGTCTTTTCTATTTATTCACATTCAATTTGCAACAGTCATGGGCTGAAAATTGTGTGTGATTGATGAACCAAAAAGTAAAACTATGTCCCTTTTTCATACACAGGATGACATCAGCCAGGATGAGGGTCAGGAAAGTGGCAGTTTTGGTTTGTGGTAAAAATAAGTAGGTAACATTAATGTGTGAATGTCAATGTCAAGCTCTAGACCTTCATCAAAATAGTTTGGGGAAAATCCCAGCCTTCTATTAAGTAGTTGGACTTCCCTTGTGGATAGAGGATATGATGGGATATGATGGGAGATTTACAGCTAGGTTGTCCATGCTGTCTTGCTATGAGTTGCACCACTCACTGGAGCTTCTGCTGGGTCATTTCCCCTCCTCCTCTTCTCCTTGTGATGATCCTTCCTTGTGCTAAAAAAATTGTCTGTGAAGAAGTTGAGAATTTGCTAGGGTTTGTATCTGATTGTGAAGTAGACTGTGATTATGTACCTTGATTTCTGTTGACTCTCTTTAATCTGCTTTCATTATTCTAGGCACAAACCTGGTCCTTCTGATGATCTATGATGTCCCACCTAAATTGTTTTATATTGTTGCATGTGTTTTAAGAAAATGTGTTTGCTTTTCCCTTCTGTCTAAAGTTTGTATGCATGCACATAGGGATTTAGCCAGTTTGTCAGATTTAGCTATTTCACCCTGCATACCCTGTATCCTTAGTGCACATCTTTAGAGGTCTGGACAGCACTTGTTAAGGGACTGAAACCAAATTTGGGGGGGGGGGGCATCGCAGATGCATTGCATTGATTACAAACTACATGAAGGGTACTTGAAGGACATGAATGAAGAATGTGACCACTATCTGATTCTTTCTTTTTCTCTGGTTCCATCCTAAGTTGGCCATACACTGTAAAATCTGATCACACAATCCCCTTTAGATCTACAGTACCATAAACTTTACAGTGCACATGCTTGCTGGATGAGTTTCTAATTGATAAGATTGTATAGGTTAGCCTTTAAAAAACATGGTCTGGGTGAATCTGTATAGGGAATGTATAAATATTGCACCTTGTGATTGTATAGTGTATGGCTAGAAAGAGATTACTCTCTGCTGTATATAGGTATTATGTCCTGCTGTCTTTTTATATACACTGTATATACTAAATAGGGATGAGCCGAACACCCCCCGGTTCGGTTCGCGGCAGAACATGCAAACGGACCGAAAGTTTGCACAAACTTTCGAACACAGTCAAAGTCTATGGGAACTTGAACGTCAAAAAATCAAAAGTGCAAATTTTAAAGGCTAATATGCAAGTTATTGTCCTAAAAAGTGTTTGGGGCCCGGGTCCTGCACCATGGGACATGTATCAATACAAAAAAAAGTTTTAAAAACAACCGTTTTTTTGGGAGCAGTGATTTTAATAATGCTTAAAGTGAAAAAATAAAAGTGAAATATTCCTTTAAATATCGTACCTGGGTGGTGTGCCTGTAAAGTGGCGCGTGTTTCCCGTGTTTAGAACAGTCCCTGCACAAAATGACATTTCTAAAGGAATAAAAGTCATTCAAAACTGCTTGCGGCTATAATGTAATGTCGGGTCCCGGCAATATGGATGAAAATTATTGAGAAAACGTCATGGGTACCACCCCCCCCCCCAGCCCATTACCAGGCCCATTGGGTCTTGTATGGATATTAAGGGAAATCCCGCACCCAAATTAAAAAAAGAAAAGACCCTATATACTCTGAACAGCAGTATACAGGCGGTGCAAACAAGACAGGGACTGCAGGTTTGTTCTTAAGTTGAATCTGTTTGTAATTTTGAACAGGTACATTTTGTAAGTGTACCTCCAGCCAAAAAATCTAAATCCTCACAGATACTCTTGTTGAGCGCAGGAACGAGCCCTGCTGAGAAATATTGGATCAAAATTTTTAATTACACGCCCCTGTTAAACAGGGGCAGACATATTGGGCCTTAGGCAGTGGTGGTGGTGCCACAACACTGCAACCCCTCACAGATACTCTAGTTAAGCGCAGGAACGAGCCCTGTTGCAAAATATTACAGCAAAAATTGTAATTACACGCCCCTGTTAAACAGGGGCAGAAAAATTGGGCCTTAGGCACTGGTGGTGGTGCCACAACACTGCAACCCCCCACAGATACTCTAGTTGAGCGCAGGAACGAGCCCTGCTGCAAAATATTACAGCAACAATTGTAATTACACGCCCCTGTTAAACAGGGGCAGAAAAATTGGGCCTTAGCCACTGGTGGTGGTGCCACAACACTGCAACCCCTCACAGATACTCTATTTGAGCGCAGGAACGAGCCCTGCTGCAAAATATCACAGCAAAAATTGTATTTACACGCCCCTGTTAAACAGGGGCAGAAAAATTGGGCCTTAGCCACTGGTGGTGTCGCCCAGAAAGTCTTAAAGGGATCTCACATTCATAGTAAAATTAATCGGTTACATCAGCATCAGGTTCTTGGTAGCTGGTGATCCAAGACTGATTAATTTTTATGAAGGTGAGCCGATCAACTGAGTCTGTGGACAGGCGCACTCTGTGATTGGTTACAAAGCCTCCAGCAGCACTGAATGTGCATTCAGATAGAACACTTGATGCAGGACAGGCCAGTAGCTAAATTGCATACTGTGCAAGCTCTCGCCAGTGATCCATCCTTGAAACCCACTAACCTAGTGGATTTTTGGTTGGAAAGGTCTCCAAGTCTGATCTTGCCCCTAGGTATTCCTGCATCATGTAAATCATATGCTGGCGATGGTTGCTGGAACCGATCAGACCTTGGGGCTGCGGACTAAAAAATTGTCTGAAGCCTCAGCAACATGTTGTCCAGGAGGACCAGGAAATTGTAACCTCCCAGGCTCTGGAAACGCATTGCACAAACCTTTCTGCAAGGCCTCACGAAGATGTTTCATCCTCTGCTCCCTTTGCAAAGGCTGGATAAGTTCCGCAACCTTACCCTTGTAACGTGGATCAAGAAGAGTTGCCAGTCAGTACTGATCCCTCTCCTTGATACCACAAATCTGAGGGTCCTTTCGCAGGCTTTGCAGGATCAGGGAGGCAATGCAGCATAGGTTTGCTGAGGCATTCTGTCCGGAGTCCTCTAAGTTACTAAGGACGACATGATCCGCAGCCACCTCCTCCCAGCCACGTACAAGTCCATGTGTTTCTGGGGACTGAAAATGATCCCTTGAAGACTGCTGCTGATGCTGAGTGCTAGGCTCCACCTCCATACTGATACAATCCTACTCCTCCTCTTCCTGTGTGATCTCCTGTAAGCCCGGGTACCTGCACAAGAACCGCTGCACCACCAAATTAAGGATGTGAGACAAACAGGGAACATGGGTCAAGTGTCCCTGTTGGAGGGCGGAGAGGAGGTTGGTGCCAACCACCATTCCTGGCTGAAGCTGGCGTGGTGTCAACCACCTCTGAGCCTGCCCCTGCAGAGCTGACAGAATCTCTGCCCCAGTGCTTGCATAGCCCCTAGAACGCCTACGGAGCACAGCTGGTTCCGAGGACAAATCTGGACAGGAAAAAGCCAAAGAGGAAGAAGAAGAGGAGGGGTGGAGGAGAGAGGTGAGGCAGAATCACCACTACCAGCATTTTGGAGGCGTGGTGGCGGAAAAGGCTCCAACATTACTGCATCCTGTCCTGCATCCTTCCCAGCTGCCAGCAGAGTTACCCAGTGCGCAGTGAAAGAAAAGTAACATCCCTGTCCATGCCTGTTGCGGTAATATGCACCTTACCGATGACCGCCCTGTCCAACGAGGCCTAGACATTGCCTTCTACATGGCGGTAGAAAGCCGGAATGGCCTTCTGAGAAAAAAATTGGCGTTTGGGAACCTGCCACTGAGGTACCGCACATTCCAAAAATTCTTGAAAAGGGGCAGAGTCTACCAGCTGAAAAGGCAGCAGTCAGAGTCCTAGCAATTTAGCCAAACTAGCATTCAGCCGCTGAGCATGTGGATGGCTGGGACCAAATTTCTTTCGACAGTTTAGCAACTGGGGTAGGGAAATTTGCCTACTACAATCGGATTTAGGTGTACCGCTAGCAGATTGCCCGCAAGTGCTTGGGACACCTAATTCTACACCTTAATTCCTCTCAGTGCAGGTCTCTGAGAGGACTGAAGGTATAGTGGGGTTGGAGATCCCAGCTGATGAGGAGCAAGTAGAGGTCCGCCTTGTTCTTTGATGTGGGTCTTTTAAGTACTGTTGCCAACGTACTGCATGGGAGCTCGACATATGTCTGGTCAAGCATGTGGTGCCCAAGCAGCTGCTGTTTTGGCCACGCTTGATACGCTTCAGACGTATGTTGCAAACAGCAACAGTGCAATTTGCTGCACACGTCTCAAGAAAGGCCCACACCAAAGAACTTTTGAAAAAACGTGCAGGGTCAGCAGCACCCTGCACATGCGAAGCTCTGCAGTGTGATGCAGTCGGTTGGCTGCCCTTAAGCTGGCACCTGGAGGGCATCCTACCTCGTTGGAGATGTGCCTCCTCCTCCTCCTCCTCTCTTCTATCAGGCACCCACGTAGAGTCAGTGACCTCATCATCCCCTCCCTCCTCGCCACTGGAGCAAACCTGATAGTGTGCTGCAGCTGGGGAACATGACTGCCAATTTCTTGTCCTTCTTGGGCACCCCCTCTCTCTGGGCTCACGTTACTGCCTTCCTCAACCTGGGTACCATCATCGGAGCCTCCTGCAGCATGTACTCGACACTGTGGTCAAACAGTTCGGGGGACTCCTCCGTGCATCATAGTGGGGCTAGGGAAGGAGTGACTGATGACATTGAGCCGATGTAATAGGCCACTTTGGCAGCTGCATTGGCAGCCAAAGTACTCTGAGCCTGGGTGACAGAGGATGATGAGAATGAGGACGGCTTTGTCACTCTAGCAACTCTTCTGCATGTTGTGGCTCAACACGGCCAGCTGTCGAAAAAAAGGACAAGCGTGCTCCACGGCCACGTGCTGAGGATGCACCGTGTTCACAACCAGCACTGTTGGCTGTAGACACAGAGCCTGCTTGCCCTCTTTTAGTGGCCTGTGAGTGTTTGCCTCTCCTTGGTGGCCTTCCAGACATACTTTAAAATTAGACTAGCAAAACACTGCCTAAAGTTTACTAGAAAAAGTACACCAGGAATGGCCTGCAGTCAGGTATAGTCTTGGCTAGACTAGAATGCAGTGGATATATATGTAGGAGACAGTAAATATATTTTATGCACTGCAGATCACTGAATCACCTACCTGGCCTGCCTGCCTAAAAGTGTATTTGTATACGTACACCAGGAATTGCCTGCACTCAGGTATAGGCTTGGCTACACTAGAATGCAGTGGATATATATGTAGGAGACAGTATATATATTTTATGCACTGAAGATCACTGAATCACCTGCCTGGCCTGCCTGCCTCACAGTGTCTTTGAATACGTACATCAGGAATGTGCTTGTCAGGGAAATCTCCCATTCAATAGCGCCAGTTAGCACCCTGTGCGCATGCGCGTGCGTATGACAACGCTTCGGCGCATGCGCGGGACAGCACTTCGGCACTCGCAGGTGCGTGCGCTGGCGCAACGGCGCGCACTCATGCACGCTGGTGCGCCAATAGGAATACAGGCGGGCCTATATAAAGAGGCTTAGCTGCACTGACAGGTTGCTGGTTTGTTGTCAGCTTTCCTATGTACCTAGTTTCCTGAATCTACCTGAACTACCTGTTGTGACCCCGGATCGGCTTGACTCCCCTATCAACTCTCCTGGACCTGACCCCCGGCTTGTTATACGGACTTCTGCCTTCACCTGTGTTTGACCCTCGGCCTGTGACTCGGATCAGCTGTCTTTCTCCAGCCCTTGACCTCCTGCCTGCACCTTGGACTTGCCACGTACCTCCAGCCCTGACCTGCTTCTGGCACTTGTCTGGACTTTTGCTTATCTGCTGTGCTAGACCCTCGGCCTGTACCTCCAACTTCAGCAGCCCCTATCCAGACTCAGTCTCCTCCTGCCTCCACTGACCCTTTGCTGCTTGGACTGTACCTGTCAGCCAGTTCCTGCTTAAGCCTGCTCTTGCTCAGTGTTTGACCCTCAGCCTGCTCTCGGTCTACTCAGCGCTACCAGATCGTCTAGCAAGACTCCTCCACCTGCTGGTAGCCAGTGCCTCTTTGCACCATCCTCTCCCTGTCTCACCTCCAGGGGGTGGAGTGCGTCAAGTCGCAAGGGTGAACCGCTCTCGGCATCTCGGCATCGGTAAGTACTTTCATGACAGGCCTGCAGTCAGGTATAGGCTTGGCTACACATGGACTTAACCCCCTGAGCCATAATTGGCCAAAGGCACCCTGCCTTTGGCCAATTATGGCTCTCTTTGCTGACGGCGCTGTGATTGGCCAAAGCATGTGGGTCATAGTGCATGCTTGGCCAATCATCAGACAGCAATGCACTGCGATGTCGCAGTGAATTATGGGCTGTGACGCGCCGCTCGAATTTGGCGCAAACAGCCCATATTATTCAAATTCCAAAGATCGGGCAAACAGCCAATGTTCGAGTCAAACTCATGTTTGACCCAAACAGGAAGCTCATCCCTAATACTAAATACAGTGGGTATACAAAAGAATCACCCCTTTAAAATAATCAAATTTTGTTGCTTTGCAGCCTGAAATGAAGACAGATACCGTTTTTGTTTTATCCAGCTGTATTGCAGCTTATAACATCCAAGTGAAAGATAGAACACCAAATTTTCTGAAAAAATAAAATAAATTCAAAAACAGATTTACTGGGTTGGAGAAAAGACCACCCCTTATGTCAGCATTTTGTTGGAACATATTTTGCATTAACTACAGCCTTTAGTCTGTTGGGATATGTCTCTACTAACTTTGCACATCTAGACTTTGCAATATTTGTCCACTTGTTCAGTTAAAGTGGATGTAAACCCTACATACACCCAGTGAAATGAACAGCCTCAGATGATACACGGGGATGAACCAAATCTCCCTACATAGGTTTTACATGTATATCTGTTATCTTCACATTTGTATACTGTTTAGAAAGTTCAGATCATGTTAGGAAATTGTCTCTTCCTGTTTAACACAGAGTGTGATGTCTGGGCATACAGCCAAGATAGCTAAAATTGCTGATTGGAGTAAAGGCACACACCCCTTCTCATCATAGGCAGAGACTCTCAGAGGTGTTTTGTAACAGGGCCAGCTCCCTGCTAATCTATTTATAGCAACCTCCTCCGACAGAAATGTCAGGCTGCTTTTATCTGATGTGTCAGAGAATTTTTTCAGAAGTTCTCATGCTGATAACAGAGGAAAGGTTCAGGAGAGAGCTACAGGACATAGCTCTTTCAAGAGAGATAACAAAACACTGCAGATATATGTGCCCAACTCAAATTTCATGAATTGGGTTTACATCCACTTTAAATTTGAAGGTGACCGTTTGTGGACTGCAGTCTTCAAGTCATTCCACAGATTTTCAAAGTGGTTTAAGTCTGGGCTCTGACTAAGCCATGAAAAGACATTCACCTTTTTCTTTTTCAACCACTGTGTGGTCATTTTTGCTGTGTGCTTTGGCTCATTGTCATGTTGGAAAGTAAACATTCTTGACAGTATTTTGCCCCATCCATTTTTCCTTCTATCCTGACAAGTGCTCCAGTCCCTGCTGCAGAGAAACGCACCCATAACAGGATATTACCACCTGCATGCTTTACTTTATGAATGGAGTTATTTGAATGGTGACAAGTATTGGATTTTAACCAGACATATCGTTTGGTGTTGATGCCAAATAATTCAAATTTAGTCTCATCTGACCACCTTAAAGGCACCTTGAAGTTTCTAAGGCCACATGGAAAAGGGTGTTATGGTCAGATGAGACTAAAATTTTATTATTTGGCCTCAACACCAAAAATTTTTATAAAAAATGTATAGTCCAAATGAATATAAAGTCACAAACACCATTCAATCTCTTATAGTCAGTGAATAATTTCCAAATTCAATAAATATTTGATGATGCATGCTTTAAATATGTCCCATTCACCAGCCAATTTATATACAATCAGTTGATGGTCTTCCTATAAACAATATGTGATTTCTTCCACATCACTCAGCACAGTGCCCTCCACTACACCCTCTGGGTGTCCTCTCACCTGATGACGGGGACCCCACTGATATCATAGGATCAATAGCGCTTTATTTAAAATTGTCAGCTCTTTCTCCATAGGCAATGAGACTGGCTCCCAGGAATGGATGGATCACGTATGGAAACAAAGATAATCCAATAGTGTAGATTGATAAAGATTTATTAATCCCACAACATATGAATTGCACTTACGTTTTATTATTATTTTATAACTTATTCACAGGCATGTATTAAAAGCACAGGTCGATCTAGTTCCTCAATATTGGCGCGCGGACCCCACCCAGCGTGATGACATCACTGCCCTGCCTGACGCTCGACTTTAGTATTCTGGAGTTTTGTATATAAGCAAAAAGACTTTGGAGGAGGGCAGGGGGTATATGAGGTAGATATACTAAAAGGCTGTGATCAGAAAGTAGGAACAATAGGTAATTTAGATTAGAGTAAAAGTAAAGAGAGTTAAGAAGGCAAGGTTGAGGTAGTGTCTCGTGAGGTTTATGGATACATGTACATTTTGTGATGGCCAAATGCAATTAATCCATTATTGGAAATGATACAAATTAGCATTACATTGTAATGATTTAAAAAGCATATTAGGGCAGATTTTTTTACCATTCAAATAATTGCTTTAAATTTCCATATTTTCCAAAAATTTGTATCATTATTTTTATCCACAGACAAATATATCTGCATAATATTAACAGAACATACATTTCAAATATTATAGTGAGCTCATGTGCTTAATTATCTTGGAAATTGTTGAAGAAAATTGTGGAAATTAAACATACTCTGCCTTAATATAAGGCTGCTCTGTTATATAAACCTATTCTAAAGTATTCACTTTAATGGAAAAGTATTTCTATCCATGACGGCACACAGCAACTATATTTAAGATAGTTGTAAGCTAAATTCTGTAGCAATATGTGCTAATTATTAACAAAGAAATATTGTGCAATAAAATGTGCTAATTAAAGCTAGTGAAGATAGTCTTAATATATTTAGCATGCTAGCTCTCAGTATAGTCCACTATGTGAGAACTAATTAAGCCTTGTGCAGACTTTTCTAAATAATTCTGGCATGAAAAAGCACCATCTGGCCTATTTTCCACAAGGTTGCAGTAATCAAGTAAAGTATCCACTGATCACTCCACATTATGGGGAGATATTATGTACTTCTGGCAAAAGCACCACAACTACTTAAACTCTTAAGTCACTCATTAAAATCAGTTACATACTGTTTGCATTAGGTATTTTTTGCTTCTAAACATCTGCAGATTTGTTCAAAGAAAATTCATTGTTTTGTCACAGACTTAAATATTTTCAAGAATGAATTAAAGGGACATTGCAGTAGTTAAAGCAATGTGTAAAGCATAATAATACAAAATAACTGATACACATCTTTAGAAAAAATAAATAAAAAACATAAACAAAGGGGTTGATTTACTAAAGGCAAAAACACTGTGCACCTTGCAAAGTGCAGTTGCACTCTGCAAGTGCAGTTGCTCCAGAGCTTAGTAAATGAGCAGCAGCTCTGCTGACTTCCATCACCCAATCATGTGCAAGCAAAACTGCTGTTTTTTTTTTCTTTGACTTTCCTTGCACGTGATTAGGTCCTCTTTTCAAAGTGAAGCCTTACCTCATTTACTAATGAGGTAAGGTAAGAAATGTGTGCTCCTTTTTCAAGCTATCTTTTGATATGTGGAAGAATGTGTTCTGGTCAGATGAGACCAAAATTTAACTTTTTGACCTAAAAGCAAAACGTTATGTGTGGCGGAAAACTAACACTGCACACCACGCTAAACATACTATCGCCACCTTGAAACATGGTGGTGGCAAAATCATGTTGTGGAGATGCTTTTCTTCAGCAGGAACAGGGAAGCTGGTCAGAGTTGATGGGAAGATGGATGGAGCCAAATTCAGGGCAATCTTAAAAGAAAACATGTTAGAGTCTGCAAAAGACTTGAGACTGGGGAAGAGGTTGACCTTCCAGCAGGACATTGACCGTAAACATACATCCAGAGCTACAATGGCATGGTTTAGATGAAAGTATATTCATGTGTTAAAATGGCCTAGTCAAAGTCCAGACCTAAGCCCAATTGAGAATATGTGGCAAGACTTAAAAATTGCTGTTCTCCATCCAATCTGACAGCGCTTGAGCTATTTTGCAAAGATGAACGGGCAAACATTTCACTCTCTAGATGTGCAAAGCTGGTAGAGATATATCTAAAAAACATGCAGCTGTAATTGCAGCGAAAGGTGGTTCTACAAAGTATTGGCTGAATACAAATGCATGCCACACTTTTCAGATATTTATTTGTAAAAACAATTTAAATCAATCTATCATTGTCCTTCCACTTCACAATTATGTGCCACTTTGTGTTGGTCTATCACATAAAATCCCAAGAAAATACATTTACGTTTTTGGTTTTAACATGATGGCAAAATGTGGACATTTTCAAGTGGTATGAATACTTTTTCAAGGCACTGTATGTACTGTATAGTCTTTTCTTTTTTTAACTTTATCTACATGTTAGAAAACTGTTTATACTTTGTAACTTTGTTCTAGGCTAGGTACAAAGGAACATTTTGAATATGTTGCTGGTGAGGTAAAATAAACATTTACTGTATAATGATTTCCATATTCTCTCTGATATTATTATTATTATGGCCTCAAAATCAGATCACATATATCTTTCAAGAACTTCACAGGTCCAGTTTAATAAAGCCTTTCTCAATAAAAAATTGATACTTTCATTGATGCTAGTGAATTCTCATTTTGAAAATGACAGCTGCTTGACAGTCATGCTGATTGTCTTGCAATAACAAAAACAATTAACCATCATGTTCTGGGTCCACAGTTAAATTGTTCTCTACCTAATTTTGCTCAAAAGGGTTGCATGTGTTTTGTTTTTTGAAAGGAATCATTGCTTCAAATCTTTCTTAAGAGAATTTTTTGGGCTGTCTTTACTGACCTTCTTCTGAAAATTCTAGTTTCCAGGCTATTAGGCTGAGCCACTGGCTTCATTACTTTAGATTTGTGAACAAAATATATATCTAAATATATAACTTGTGCTGAAAGTACAAATAGAATAAAATAAAATAAAATAATTCAGATGTAACGAGTGAAATTGCAGCTGCTGTACACAAAGTGCTAAGACAAATGGATAACTGGAAAGAATTACAGCGCAAATAAGTATAATAAAATAAATTACAGACAATAAATGCAATAATTCATAAACAATTCACGAGAGTACAAAAAGTGTAATATGTGATGTGCTCCAATATTAAAGTGCAGTCGTGCTCCAAAACTCAAGGTGCGCCACTCTCCCTCCTGTGTCCCCACTCACCGGATGGAATGGACCCCTAGCTTTTCAGTCTGGGGGTCGTTCAGGCTTTGATAAGTTGGACAGGGATGGCTAGATCACATCAGTCTATCAAGAAGATCTCCGAAATTAGTAAACATCAAATGTGGACCATGATACCAGAAATAAAAAGAAAAGGTGCCATAGTAAAGTACTGTTGACCAAGAAATGTATTGCGCAAGTGGACAAGTACTTACAAACTGATGGGAAAAAATAAGCATTAATCCCCTACGCCATTTAAAAAAATAAATAAATTGGCGCAGGGTTCCCCTTAATATCCATACCAGACCTGAAGGGCCTGGTATGGAATTTGGGGACGTGTGAGGAGTGAGGAGACGGCAAGTCCACCCTAAAAGGTCATATCTCTGAGTCATCTAGTCTGGGTAAATGATTAGTAAACTAGCTCATGTTAATTAGGTTTCTGATTACAGTTTGTATTGTCAGCCTGCTGTATATATTTGTGTGTCCTCTCAAAGAAAGCAGTTCATGGTAAGCAACCAAACGAGTATTGTCTTGTTTATGGTTCTCAGCGGTTGGAATATTGGATATCTATATTCAGACTAGGAGGAATCGGTATATGACGAAAGCACTCAAGCGGAGTGTGGGACGTTTCGTTACAATGACCATTCTACGTAAACCCTAGAGATGGTTGTGCATGAAAATCCCAGTAGTACAGCAGTTTTTTAAATAATCAGACCAGTCCGTCTGGCACCAACAACCATGCCACATTCAAAGTCACTTAAATCCCCTTTCTTCACCATTCTGATGCTTGGTTTCAGCAAGTCGTCCTTACCACAAATAGATGCCTTAATGCATTGAGTTACTGCCATGTGATTGGCTGATTATCAATTTGTGTTACAAAGTAATTGAATAGCTGTTCCTAACAAAGTGGCCAGTGAGTGTATATTGATTTTGTTCCATCAATAGAGGGAATTTAAATAAATATATATATATATATATATATATATATATATATATATGTATACCTTCCCTTCTCCAAACTAAGTACAGATGTCCTGTGAATGCAGTGATTATTTGAATGATAGTGAAAGTAGTTTTCAATAATAAAATGTGTGGGGGGCGTGGCTTGGACTCCACCGAGATGGCGGTGTGATCCCTGAGCTCCGGCAATTAGCGGGAAAGAATAGCGGCTAACAGCAGTTGGAGGCACCGAGAATAGCTCTCTACACGGCGTTCTGATCCCCCACCACCCGGGCATCATGACTAGAAAGCGGCAGGCGGAACACCGCCCGAAGAAACTGACAGACTATTATTCCTTGCCGCCGGCGCCTCGTGAACAAGATGGCGCCGGCGCTTCTTCCTTCTCCGGAGCGGAGCGCGGCTACTCACAGAACGGCAAGGGAACAAAGAGCAGACAGGCTCATGTCGCTGGAGAGAGATCCCAAGCAGCCCAGGCTCCTTCACCCATCAGCGGCAGCCGAGCCAAGACTCGGTTCAGAATGGAGGACCCAGAGCTGCCGCACTGTGAGGTAAGATCCAACACAGACTCGCAGGAGGACACTAGGAAGCTCCCAGACTCCATAGTCTCCTTCCCCACGCTGCACCAGCCTGTGATGGACACTACACTTAAGGATATGTTGATCTCATTACGAAGCACTATCCACAGTGACATGATGGCTTGTGTGAGAAAATTTAACACTGAGCTAGCTGCGGTAGATGACAGAGTTGACCATATAGAATCAAAGATGGGGGAATATGCCTCTACCATTAACGATTTGGTTGATGCAAATGACACAGCAGAAGAGGAGCAGACGTGGATTAAAGCAAAATTAGCAGATTTAGAAGACCGGTCCAGAAGGAATAATGTCAAAATAAGAGGTATTCCAGAAACGGTTCAACCTTCTGACCTGCGCTCCTATGCTACTGACATGCTATCCACGCTTATGCCTGATCTCTCTGCAATTGAACTATCTATAGACAGAACCCACAGGTTGCCAAAACCTACATTCATACCAGAAGCTGCTCCCAGAGATGTTCTATTTCGAATGCATTTTTACAAAACAAAAGAGAGACTTATGACAATCAATCGCAAAGGGGATCACCGCGACACTGCATATGCCACTTTGCAATTCTATGCAGACTTGTCCCAATTCATTCTGCAACTCCGTAAAAATTTGAATACCATCACCAAGGCCTTAAGAAACCACAATGTTGTTTACAGGTGGGGATACCCCACAAAGTTATTAGTGACTAAGGATAGCACTACACATGTAATCACTTCACCGTCTAAGGGCTTCCGGCTACTCCAGAAATGGAAGATTCTACCGGATGAACAAGGCGAACCCTCTAGAGCAAGCAACAATGGCAGGATCACCCCGGAGTGGAAACCAGTTGAGAATAACTCTTGATATGTAAGACGTATAATTCTCTACCTTTGTGCCTTAGGATCGCTGCCCTCTCATAGGGCCCCACATATTGGAGCTTCCCCCACAATGCAAGCTCCCACTCTTCTGAGCAGAAATGACCCTCCTTTTATGTCCCAGTTTATGTTCTTTTTAATTGTTTACCAGTTTTACTCACAAGAACTACACCGACATATATTTCTAGGACCCGACACTTTTAAACTTCTTTTCAATCAAGAACACTTCATCGTCACCACAAAGACTCTCGGCCATGGACATCTGAGGATCCCCTCCAGTGGAAGGCCTGCCGTGGGCTCTGGCTGTAAGTACTCTCAATCTTTGATACACACAGCACCATTTTCTACCCACCATGCCAGTTAAAATACTCTCAATCAATGCCCACGGCCTGAATCACCCTGCCAACAGAGCATCTCTCTGGAGGGAAGCGGACTCTTCTCATTGTGATATACTCTGTGTGCAAGAGACCCACTTTCATCAAAAAGCACCACCTAAATGTACTCACAAGTATTTTCAGCACTACTTCTTCTCAAATATGGAGGCCAAAAGAAGAGGTGTCATGATAGCGATTAAGGACACAATTTAATTTAATCTTATCTCAGAACATGCTGACCCACAGGGAAGATTCCTGATCCTTATTTGTGACATCAACAACGCTCGCTATACTGTGGTGTCAGTATATGTACCAAATAAACGTCAGATCAACTACCCGAATAGACTTATGTGCAAAGTGAAAAAGTTACAGCAGGGCTCCCTAGTACTTTGTGGGGACTTTAACATTGTACCCGATCCAAATCTGGATTCTACCAAATCGCCATCTAAAAGGACTCCCTCTCTGGGGAACTTTTTTATGGTCTCATGACCTATATGATGCTCGGCGTTGTACACACGCCAGTGAGAAAGATTATTCCTTTTTTTCCCACAGGCACTGTTCTTATTCGAAGATTGATCTGTTTCTATTGGACTAGTGGCTGCTCCAGAAAGTGTCATTAACGAAAATTGAATCCATAGCTTGGTCAGACCACGCCCCTATCCTTCTCTAACTACAGGATTCTTATCCTGCCTCCACTACCTATATTTGGCGTGCCAATTCTCAGATTATCCAAAACCCCACCACTAAGGCTGTCTTGAGGGACCGCTTGTCTGAGTACTTTCAGATCAATTCCTCTTCTACTGATAATGACTAGAGTTGAGCGGACACCTGGATGTTCGGGTTCGACGGGTTCGGCCAAACTTCGGAAAAAAGTTTGGGTTCGGGACCGAACTTTAACCCGAACCCGAACCCGAACCCCATTGAAGTCAATGGGGACCCGGACTTCTAAGGACTAAAAAGGCTCTAAAAAAGTAATGGAAATGGCTAGAGGGCTGCAAATGGCAGCAAAATGTTGTTAAGAGCATGGCAAGTGTTCTGCAAACAAATGTGGATAGGGAAATAACTTAAAATAACATAAAAAAAATAAAAAAATAAAAAAATATGCTGGAGGCCCCCTTTTCAGCAGAAGAGGTACAGGAAGTCATTAAGAACCTCAGAAACTCAACGGCACAATGCCACACATATGGTGGGAATGCCCCAGAATACGCCCTTTCTGGAATAAATTATTCAATTTAATGGATAAGCTAGTGGGAAAATAAAATACTTTGAAATAAAAATGTAGCGGGGTGCTAAATTTAAGGGAAGTGTTTGAGTGGTAAATAGGCTCAAACACCCTAATTCTGTAGGATTCATGGACCATTTTGTCCTCGGGGGACAGTATTGGTGTGCAGTTCCCTGCGGCCTACAGGTGGCGCTGCCATGGTAGGCTAGGGTTGAACCGCCGATACAGTGCTGTGCCTTTTGTGTCCCCTCTTGGCAGTAGTACAGCGGGGCGGGGAACCTGCTGTGCATGCCGGGAGAGCATATAAAAGGGGCAGACCTTTGGCCTGGGGGCTGATGTCCAGTGGGGTCCACGCCCAGGTGCCTTCGGCCTGGGTGCATGTGTTCCTGTTCCATCTCGGGTACCTTTAGCCCGGGGTGAGGTACTATCCTGGAGTTCCTGCTGCCCTGGGTATGGAGGCCTAGGTGCGGGAGTAAAGCCTGGAGTCCAGAGCCTTTGTCTGGAGTCCGCTAAGGGTCGAGGAGTCTTAGGGTGCCGCCTCGTGTAGGGGACCATGTTCCAGGGAAGGGAGGATCATTCTGATGGACCGATGCAGGAGTCACGGTGAAGGAAGGGTCTGTTGACTCCCTGGAGAGATGTCTTCCCCTTGATATGGGCTAGGTTCGTAGAAGGAGAAGCTCAAGGTCATCTTGACTGTATCAGAGGCCTTATTCACCCGGCCCGTGGCAGGGGCCTTATACACCCTGGTCTGTGGCAGAGACCAAAGTTCTCCAGGTCCGTGGCAGGGGCCTTGTACACCCGGTCTGTGGCAGAGACCAACCTCAAGGTCTGTGGCAGAGACCGTGCACCTAAAACTGTTTGAGAAACCTAAGCAGTGAAGTGAATGTGCTATGTTTGTGCCTGGACCTCCTCCACACCTTAAGCTGTCCTGTTTCTTTGCTCTAACCTTTTCTATCAGAGTAGAGTTTATTTTGCCATGAGAGAATAAGAGTTGTAATTTCAGCTGGTGTGGACATTGACTTTACTGGGAATTAAAGGACTTGCCTCTACCTACAGTAGAGGTGAGAATCATCCTCTGGAGGAGTTTTGACTCCGGCTGTGGACACGGCCCGTCAAGTACACTGCTCAACCTCTTTATATAGGAGGGTACGGGCTGGTAGTGCGGTGTGCCTTTCTCCCTCCTGCGAGGAGCCAACAACATAAAGGCAGGTAAGGGGGAAAGGATCTGTGCGCTACAAAAAAATAAAATAAAAATTATAATCTTGACCTAGGAGGACGAGGTCCATATGGAGTAGGAGGTTGAGGTGGCGGTGGATGTGGCTGTGTAGGTGGAAGCGGCGGTGGAGGAGGACGAGGTAGCCAACACTGGTTCAAAAATACAACAATGGCTGGGTAAGGCCGGTGATGTGTCGAATTCTGTCCCCCGTCAAATAGTGTCCACCCTGTACTGCGCTTGCTCAGTATGTAGGACAAGGGGAGTTCGAAAATCTCCCAAGACGAACGGCGCCTGCGTGGTGAGTTCAGGTGAAGGCCACACCATCCGTGGTTCAAGCCGAGCCAAGTGAGGCCGTGCCCGAAGCGTGGCGATCGAACCGAGCCCGTGAGGGGCCCTGTTACTATGTGCTACCGTATGTCCACTTGGATGGTGGGGCTTGAACCTGCACTCACGGCGCAGGCGCCGTTCATCTTCGGAGATTTTGTGAATCTCCTTGTCCTCTGTACTGCGCGAGCGCTGCGCCTTCGCAGTATGGGCCGGACACAATCCGATGGCCGGACAGTTTTTGTCACAACACCGGTATACATGTCTATTCTGCACAAGGTACGGACAAGTCCTGTGGGATCCATGCCTGGTTCATTTTAATGAACGTGAGCTTGTCCACATTGGCTCTGGACAGGCGGCTGTGCTTGTCTGTGATAATGCCTCCTGCCGTGCTAAATACACGTTCAGATAATACACTGGCTGCAGGGCAGGCCAGCACCTCCAAGGCATAAAGGGCAAGCTCAGGCCATGTGCCCAATTTGGAGACCCAGAAGTTAAAGGGGGCAGACCCGTCATCCAGTACGTGTAGGCCTGTGGACACATACTGCTCAACCATGTTGGTGAAATGCTGCCTCCTGCTAAGACGTTCCATCTCAGCTGGTGGTGCTGGTTGTTGTGGCGTGCTGACAAAGCTTTTCCACATTTCAGCCATGCTAACCCTGCCTTCTGAGGTGCTGCTGGTGCCCCGGCTGCGTTGGCGACCTCTTCCTCCTCCTCTGCCTTCGCCTTGTGTTTCCACCGTACGCCCGCTGTCAGGTGGGAATGCCACCAGCAGCGCGTCTACCAGCGTGCGCTTGTACTCGCGCATCTTACGATCCTGCTCCAGTGAGGGAATTAAGGACGGTACATTGTCCTTGTAACGGGGCTCAAGCAGGGTGGCCACCCAGTAATCAGCACCAGTTAAAATGTGGGCAACTCGGCGGTCATTGCGGAAACACTGCAGCATGTAATCGCTCATGTGTGCCAGGCTGCCCAGAGGCAAAGAAAAGCTGTCCTCTGTGGGAGGTGTATCGTCTGTGTCCTCTGTATCCCCCCAGCCACGCACCAGTGATGGCCACGAGCTGGTCTGGGTGCCACCCTGCTGTGAAAATGGCTCCTCCTCCTCCTCCTCCATCTCCTCCTCCACCTCGTCATCCTCCAGAACTGTGCCCTTTCTGCCGGACAATTGTGTACCTGGCGTTTGTTGGTGCAGGAACCCACCCTCGTAGTCACTTGTGAAAGACTGCCCTGAAAGCCTTTGAAATGATCCTGCTTCCTCCTCCTCCTTCTCATCCTCCTGTGCCACATCCTCTTCCATCATCGCCCGAAGCGTTTTTTCAGGGAGGCATAGAACTGGGATAGTAACGCTGAGAACGGCGTCATTGGCACTGGACATGTTGGTGGAGTACTCGAAACAGCGCAACAAGGCACACAGGTCTCGCATGGAGGCCCAGTTATTGGTGGTGAAGTGGTGCTGTTCCGCAGAGCGACTCACGCGTGATTGCTTCAGCTGAAACTCCACTATCGCCTGCTGCTGCTCGCACAGTCTGGCCAGCATGTGCAAGATGGAGTTCCACCTTGTGGGCACGTCACATATGAGGCGGTGAGCGGGAAGGCCGAAGTTACGCTGCAGCGCTGACAGGCGAGCAGCAGCAGGGAGAGAACGCCGAAAGTGCGCACACACAGCCCGCACTTTCTGCAGCAGCTCTGGCATATTAGGGTGATTTTTAAGGAACCTCTGGACCACCAAGTTCAGCACATGCGCCAGGCAAGGGATGTGCGTCAAACCGGCTAGGCCCAGAGCTGCTACGAGATTTCGCCCATTATCGCACACCACCAGGCCGGGCTTGAGGCTCACTGACAGCAACCACTCATTGGTCTGTTGTTCCATGTCCCTCCACAACTCCTGCGTGGTGTGGGGTTTTTCCCCCAAACAGGAAAGTTTTAAAACTGCCTGCTGTCGTTTACCCCTGGCTGTGTTGAAGTTGGTGGTGAAGGCGTTACGCTGATCGGATGAGGAGGCGGTAGAGGATGAGGAAGCGGAGTAGGAGGAGTTAGCAACAGGAGGCAAACTGAAGCGCCCTGCAATCCTCGGTGGTGGAAGGACATGCGCCAAACTGCTATCTGCCTCAGGCCCAGCCACCACTGCATTTACCCAGTGTGCTGTTAGGGAGATATAACGTCCCTGACCGTGCTTACTGGTCCACGCATCCGTAGTTAGGTGGACCTTGCCACAGATGGCGTTGCGCAGTGCACACCTGATTTTGTCCCCCACTTGGTTGTGCAGGGAAGGGATGGCTCGCCTGGAAAAGTAGTGGCGGCTGGGCACGACATACTGTGGGACAGCCAATGCCATCAGGCTTTTAAAACTCTGCGTCTCCACCAGACGGAATGACAGCATTTCAAAGGCCAGGAGTTTTGAAATGCTGGCATTCAGAGCCAGGGATTGCGGGTGGCTAGGGGGGTACTTCCTCTTCCGCTCCAATGTTTGGGAGATAGAGAGCTGAACGCTTCCATGGGACATTGTGGAGATGGTTGATGACCCAGGTGGTAGTGTTGCTGGCAGATCCTCTGTTTGCGGGGTGGCAGGTGCCACTGTCACTACAGAGGTGGATGAAGAGGCCGAGACTGCAACAGAAGAGGAAGCAGGAGGAGCCAGAGACCTTTCTTGGTTTTTGAGGTGTCTACTCCACTGCAGCTCGTGCTTTGCACTTAGATGCCTGGTCATGCAGGTTGTGCTCAGGTTGAGAACGTTTATGCCTCGCTTCAGGCTCTGATTGCACAGCGTGCAAACCACTCGTGTCTTGTCATCAGCACATTGTGTGAAGAACTGCCACGCTAGGGAACTCCTTGGACATGGCTTTGGTGTGCTCGGTCCCTTGCTGCATTGGGCAGTAGCAGACATACTGTCTAGGGGACGAACGCTCCGCTTTTGCACCCTGCTCCCTCTTCTGCTGTGCTGGTGGCTCTGTGCGACCACCGCCTCTTCCTCCAAACTACACTGGTCACCTGCATAACGTTGATTCCATATGGGGTCGAGGACCTCATCAGCCTCCACATCATCTTCCACCCAGTCTTCACCCCTGCCCTCCTTGTCTGTCTGCACAATTGCAAAAGCAGCAGCAGTTGGCACCTGTGTTTCGTCATCATCCGAGACGTACTGCGATGGTCCTCCCATGTACTCATCATGAAACATAAGTGGTTGGGCATCGGTGCACTCAATCTCTTCCACTTCTGGGGCAGGGCTAGGTGGATGGCCCTGGGAAACCCTGCTAACAGAGTCATCGAAAAGCAGAAGAGACTGCTGCATGATTTGGGGCTCAGACTGCTTGGCTGATTTGCAAGGGGGTGAGGTGAAAGACTGATGGACATGGGTTTCAGGTGCCAACTCTGATCTTTCATCAGAAGAGTGGGTGGGAGACAATGTGAAGGAACCCGAGGCACTGTCAGCAACCCAATCTACTATCGCCTGTACTTGTCCTGGCCTAAACATTCGTACAGCCTCATTAGGTGCGACAAAATACCGCCGCAGGCTCGGTCGCCTACTCGCACCTGAGGAAGGTGTTTCACTTGTGCGTGTATCTGGCACAGATCTACCACATCCTCTCCCTGCAACAGGAGCTCCACCAGCAGCACCACGACCGGGGCCACCACGTCCCTTTGACCTTCTCCTCATATTTTCCAAATTTAGGATCTTGCCCTAAATGGGTGTTTTTGGAAGAGCAGAACACACCCACAGTACGTAACCGCTGAATCGCACAGCTACAGAACTGCAGAAAATGCCATTCAAAAAATGTTGTTTTTTTAGTATAGCACAGTAGGAGAAAACTATATAGAAATTGTTTATTTCACACACCTCCACATATGTATAACACACTGCAAACTATTTTTTGTGCCCCTAAATGGCATTTTTTGGAAGAGCAGAACACACCCACAGTACGTAACCGCTGAATCGCACAGCTACAGAACTGCAGAAAATGCTATTCAAAAAAAATGTTGTTTTTTTAGTATAGCACAGTAGGAGAAAACTATATAGAAATTGTTTATTTCACACACCTCCAAATATGTATAACACACTGCAAACTATTTTTTGTGCCCCTAAATGGCGTTTTTTGGAAGAGCAGAACACACCCACAGTACATAACCGCTGAATCGCACAGCTACAGAACTGCAGAAAATGCTATTCAAAAAAAATTGTGTTTTTTTAGTATAGCACAGTAGGAGAAAACTATATAGAAATTGTTTATTTCACACACCTCCACATATGTATAACACACTACAAACTATTTTTTGTGCCCCTAAATGGTGTTTTTTGGAAGAGCAGAACACACCCACAGTACGTAACCGCTGAATCGCACAGCTACAGAACTGCAGAAAATGCTATTCAATTATTATTTTTTTTTTTAGTATAGCACAGTAGGAGAAAACTATATAGAAATTGTTTATTTCACACACCTCCACATATGTATAACACACTGCAAACAATTTTTTGTGCCCCTAAATGGCGTTTTTTGGAAGAGCAGAACACACCCACAGTACGTAACCGCTGAATCGCACAGCTACAGAACTGCAGAAAATGCTATTAAAAAAAAATGTTTTTTTTTTAGTATAGCACAGTAGGAGAAAATTACAGTATATAGAAATTGTTTATTTCACACACCTCCACATATGTATAACACACTGCAAACTATTTTTTGTGACCCTAAATGGCGTTTTTTGGAAGAGCAGAACACACCCACAGTACGTAACCGCTGAATCGCACAGCTACAGAACTGCAGAAAATGCTATTCAAAAAAAATCTTGTTTTTTTTCTTATAGCACAGTAGGAGAAAACTATATAGAAATTGTTTATTTCACACACCTCCACATATGTATAACACACTGCAAACTATTTTTTGTGCCCCTAAATGGCGTTTTTTGGAAGAGCAGAACACACCCACAGTACGTAACCGCTGAATCGCACAGCTACAGAACTGCAGAAAATGCTATTAAAAAAAAGTAGGATTTTTAAAACAGCTTACCTGTAAAATCCTTTTCTTGGAGTACATCACGGGACACAGAGCAGCATAGTCATTACTATGTGGGTTATATAGAATTACCTTCAGGTGCTGGCACTGGCAACTTCCAAAACAGGAAGTACCCTCCCCTATATAAGCCCCTCCCAT